>KV424143.1:9499-36015 GCA_001632435.1 Calocera cornea HHB12733
GGACAAAGCCGTAAACGCTGCACTCACCAGGCTGGATCTCCGTGACCCTGATCTTCGTATCCACGACCTCCCTCAGCAAGCTCTGGGAAAAAGAGCGCACGGCCGCCTTGGTGGCGCAGTAGATCCCGCCGCCGGCGTACGCTTCGCGCCCCGCGACGGAGCCGATGTTGATGATGTGCCCGGTGTTGCGGGCTTTGAAGTCTGCAGGGAGAGGGGGTGTCAGGGAGTGTTAGGAGAGAGCGGATGGGGAGGAGCGCAAACTGCGTGGAGTGGGACACAGGGAAGCACGGAAGGAGGCTTGCGCCGCAAAGCGGAGACACGGGCCACCCCAACGAGGAGGGCAAGTATAGACCAGACGAAAAGGCAGAGCGCAGACGCACCCTTGACAAACAACTGGGTCATCCGGATCAAGCCATACACATTCGTCTCGAACATCGCCTCCATGTCGTCGTCCTTGATGTCGCCGATCTTGTCCACGCCGAGCACAAAGCCGGCGTTGTTCACTGCCCAGCGGGAAGGGGGAGGAGGTCAGCGGGTGTCCGTATGAGGGCGAGAGGGAGGCGAGAGCGACACCCATCAGCCAGACCGACAACGGCCGCCGGGCAGCAGCCGGCGCATGCCACAGCCCACAGCATGCAGCCCATGCGCTCACTCCCGCCTCTCCCTGTCCGACAAGCACCAAGCGCAGGCGCACTCACCGAGGATGTCGACCTTCCTGAGCTCCTCCGGGATCTTCCCCAGCAGCCCGGCCACGGCCTCCCGATCCGATACGTCGAGGACGACCGTGGCGACTTTGCCGCCGACCGTGAGCCCCGCAGCTTTGTGCGCTGCTTGGGCAGCCGAGGCGACGGAGGTGAGGGCGTCTTGACGCCGTGCGAGGAGGATGAGGTTGGAGCCGGCCTGGGAGGGGGGATTAGAGGGGGAAGGGGGTCACAGGGGAGAGGGAGGGTGACGCACCTTTGCGAAGAGGATTGCAGCTTCCTACACTCGCTCGCTATCAGCAACGAGCGTCCTGCAGGGAGGTAGTGCAAGTGCATATACGTACCGCGCCGATGCCCGAGCTGGCGCCTGTGATGAGGACGACCTTTCCCTCGAGCCTTTGTGTGCTGAATACGGACATGATGGTGCTGTTGTTGTTCTTGTAGGAGATTGCGCGTGCGAGGCGGGGAGCGAGGATGTGGGACGGACGAAGGAGGGAGGGCAGGAGCATCCACTGGCTCTGGCTCTGGCGGTGTACGGTGTGGTGTGGTGTGCTGGACCACGATGCCACGATGCGCCGGAGGGCTGCACGCTCTGGCGAAGGAGGCCCGTGTGGCCAAGTGGAGGCTGGCTGCTTGACGCCCTCACTTTTCGATCGGCGTTCCGCGAGCACGACATTCTCGGACTTGCTCGGACACCGTCGGGGACACCGTCGGCCTTTGGTAATATCCGATCAAGGGGGCCCACTCCGGAAGCGCATCTCCGTCGGGGTGGGCTAGTACTTCTCATGTGGACTCGTACAGTACTCCGGACCCCTTTCACCCTAATCAAATAGCGTCCTACTTAACCCCTTGCCTGCACTAAGAACAACACCCGACCGTCACGCCCACCTCGAGCACATAAGGGCCCGGCACAACAGCGTTCCTCGCCGCCCCGCCGCTGGCGCCCCACGCGCCCCGCACCTGCACAAACTCGGCCCGCACCACGCCTAGCGCTCGCTCGCCACGGTCAGGCCCGGCGTCGGCGCACAGAGCCCCGGGACCGATCAGTGTGCATCTGTGCTGCAGGGTCAGCGGGCGGGGGCGCGATGGCTCGGCTCGGCTCGTGGGAGAGGGGAGAACGGCCCCAGCAGACGTACCCGGTGTAGTACGCCCGCTGGTGATATGTCAGGCCCGAGCCCATCGCCCCCGCGCACTCGAGCCTCAGCGTCCGGCTCTGCACGCTGCCTGCCCAGACGCCGCGTCAGCCCCGCCTCACGAAACCTCGCCGGCACACAAAGACAACATACACGCCAGCGCTCCAGCGGCAGCAGGGGCGCACAGCACCTTGCTCGTCCCGAACGTGCAGGGCGCGCCGAACGGCTCTAGCGAGGCGACTGCCGCCCCGCGCCGGCTGGTGTCAGCCTAGATCTGCACTCTGGAGGCTGGAGGATGTAGGCTGGAAGCAGCGCACACACATACCCGAATCGGTATCGGCGCCCCGAAGCACCTCGGTTTCCCCCGCTGCGCACGCGCCCGAGCAGAGCGGGGCCGTGCCGCGCCATTCGGCGCTGGGGGAGGGGGAGAGGAGGCCCGCTTGGCTCAGCCTATGTACGTACGGGCTGTTAGGCGTTGTACGCGAACGGGGGAACGCAAGTTGAAGGGAGGGGAGGCGGGCGTACAGCGAGGAGAAGGTTGGGTCCGACAGGCGCACGTCGAGCGGCGGCAGCGTTAGCGCCCCGGCCGCGGCCGGGGCCCAGCACAGGTAGGCCAGCACGAGCAAGCACAGACGGCAGTACATGATACCGAGCTCGACGGCGGCGAGCGCAGAGTTGAAAGCGGTCCTCGCGCAGCACTCGACAGGCACACCTATATGCACCGGCTCCGGCGCGCTGAGAGTCAGTGGCTGGCTCGTGCGGCTCCCGCCCGCAGCGGGGCGGACAAGCCTCTCGCTGGCCGGGCCCGCCCCCTGCCTTTCCTTTTCATTCGGTCGCTGGGCGAGACGGGTGCCTAGCCACCGAACAAAATACGGCAAAACGAAGACGATGCGGACGAGCGCTGCAGGGTCGCTGTCTCAGTCCCGGCGTACAGGAGGCGCTCAGCCGTGCCGTGCCCCCGCCCAGACTCCTTCAAACGCCGATGTTCGATGTGATCTCAGGGCTCTATCCATACGGTATAGGCGGGTGCAGGCTGGGGCGCGAGCGAGTGAGCCGGGTGGGATCTTCAGGCAGGCAGGGGTGGGTGGCCAGTCGCTGGCTGCCTCTGCGAGGCGGCATGAAGGATGGGAGGGTGCGCTAGAGCTGTGGAAGGGAGCCGGTCCGTCCATGGGTAAAACAGAGGGAAGATGAATAGAAGGGAACTCTGTCTATCGCACCGTATGTATGTCTGTTGCGTAGCCTGGGTGCAGTGGTGACCCCTGAAGGGCCCGAGAGGACTCACGGGACAGCCCTTAGTTGTCGTGCGACCACCTCCTGTTCGTCTCCTGGCCATGACCCACTGCCCCCCTTGCCCTCCTCACTCGGGGCTGACCTCCTCACCGCGCTAGGCGACCTGTTCACATTCTGCGCAATGTCATCCTCAATAGAGGGGTGATCCTTCCTTGTGAAATTGCGATCAAAGGCCGCCGCGCCCTCTCGAGGGTCTCGACAGCCCGATGTGCGCGCTGCAAACGGGTGTCGGACGTGGCCGGGCTGCTGCAGGACGAGTGCCATACGTGTAGGGGAGGATGATGCCCGGGTGCGCGCATGCCTTCTGTCCTCGCTCCTCCAACAGCTGATGCGTCTTCCAGGCACCTCCAGCCGGCTTTGCACACTCCTCCAGCTCGTGATTCATCCTTGATCAGCTGCCCAGCAGCGCACTACCTACCTATGCTACACTCATCTCGAAGAACGAAGAAATAGAGGGGAAATGATATACATATGCAGTCCATCGCGCGATGCCAAGTTGGCGCGGCCTTCGCCGCCTGGCCAAGCACCGCGCGCGAGCCGCTGCCCTGGCTCTGCATCGCCCATCACCAGAAGTGCACGAGGTCACCAGCCCTCCCCTCCTTCTCCCAATAAAGCAACCCGTTGCTTCGCCCATGGGTGCGCGAGCAGCCGCTCGAACCTGCCCGTGCTCCCAACCCTGGCAAACCCGAGCCGTGCGCGCCGGAATCACGGGAGAGATGCGGAGCTCACCCGCTCCAGCTCTGCACGCCCTGCGCGGGCGCGGGCGTAGAGGGCGGCGTGCCCTTTGCGCGCCAGGCGTCCTTCAGCGCGTTGATCCGCGCTCGTTCCCCCTTGTCCCTCGCACAGTCGGGGCAGTTGATCGGGCTGAAGTCGGTGCCTTGTCAGCGCGATCGCGCAGAATGCAAAACAACACAAAACGCGGGGTAGCGCACCTGACCCGGATCGGCACCTGCTTCGGCACGTTCATCATGCTATCGCATCCTCTGCTCCGGCAGGTCGGTGGGTGGGAGGTCGAGAACAGGCAGTGGGGGGAGTTGCAGTCCCTCTTTTCGGTCGACATGCCGATAAAGCAGCCGCACTTGTGCTGGCGACCATAGACAATCTGAGACATTCAGGTTGATGAGCTACCGTATCAGAGCCTCCAGCACGCTGCGTACATTATAGCACATCGTTTTTCTCGTGATGGAATTGCGGGGAACGAAATGAAATCAGAAAGCTGAGGATATGAGGTGGCTAGCTTAGGAGCTGGAGCCGGAGCTTGCCCAGCAGGAGCGGTATAGGAGGTATAGGAGGCAGGAGGTATATGGAATGTGTCTCCACGGCCCGCTGGGGGGAGGGAGGAGGTATCGCGGACGATCGTACACTGGGCGGGGGCTCCGCTCGAAGCAAGCCCGGGTAGGTACATATACACTCTGCGACGTATCAAACACGCGCCGGGCACGCCGCCCGCGAACTCTGCCTTTTCCGCGAGGCGTTCACGGACCAGCACACGATAGGCAATTAGAGCGCGGGCCTCCCGCGGTACAACGCCCTGCGCGCGTTCTCGGCGGAATGAGCATGGTGGCTGGCCCTTCTCTTCTGGAGATAAGTGTGATCCCGGCCTTGTCGGCGTGCGAGGCCTGCCAGCCCGCACTTCCGAAGCCGACCCCAGACGGGCCCGCCGTGTTTTCGCGAAAACGCGGTAACATATTGGGGCCGTTTCACACCCCAACCTCACGTCGCCCGGTCGGCCATGGAATATGATTGCCGTCGCCCGCGGTCGAGACCCTGCCGGAAGGCCAGAAGCTTCTCGCTTGCGCCTGCGGACACGCAGCTTATTTGGTCGACTTTACGGAATCGGCGATCTCCTGACCAGCACCGGGACCGAGCCGGGCAGGCATGTCAGCTCAGGTTCCTTGTACGGGCGGGCCGACCGGACAGGCAGCGCTCTCCCCATTCATCAAATGCACACAATAATGGCGCAACAGCTGTTCGACGTTCATCCGCGGCCGTAGGTCGGGGCGGACAAGGTACTGCTGCCGCCTGGCTGAGGCGGTCAGGGATCTGAATTGCTTATCAGGGACGATCGCCGTGCCATGCTGTGGGCACGTGCCGATAATGAAGCGACTGATCTTGATCGCCGTGCGGATGAGTGGTGTGTTGGCCGCTAGTCTGGAAAACACCGAAATCTTGGGTTTGTTGGAGCGCGAAACATTTCTTACAGCCCGCCTATCATATCAGCCTTATCGGATAAGGCGCCTTCTTATGGCGATCGTCAGGAATGGCATTATTCCTCAGATACGTTGGGTTCGATATCTCAATAGTGATGCGATTGAGGATGTCGCGGCTGAATTTAGTCGGGCAGTAGTACATCCTGAGAATACCAGCTCCTTACCTGACTGGCACACATGTGGTCGCTGCTTCCAACCCGTTGAGGCGGGAAAAAGAAAAGACACGACACCTGCTGCCTTCAATGAGTTGAACAGGTCGTCCCGCATGAACCATTCTACCGACGGCAAGTTCCCACACTTGATTATTGGCTGATATTAGAAACACATCAAACTAAGGGAAATTAATCATCGCTCGACCTTCACTAGCGTTCTCGTCTGCGAATCAACCACAATAGGCATCGTGTTTCGCATAGTGTGATAGTTCCGTTTCAAGCTGTCGCTACCAAGCCATGCGTTGGTACTGAATATCTAGGTCTTTATGGATGTCGTTCAACGAGCTGTTGTCATGGTCAATACCTCGACACAGGCGAGAGCAAGGGAAGACTCACAAGTGCACAGCTACCTCGGTACTGGTTGCATAAGTCGAGTGCGGATGCCGACTTGACGTCCGCTTGGCTGGTAGCATCGTTGACCCATTGATTAGATTGAATTCATCGGCCAGTTCAATAGCCGCCCACGGGCCATTATCCCACAGGGAGAGGCGGTAGGGTAAATGGGTTGGAGCACCTGCTCTGGTCATCAGGTGAAACATCGGTGTTGTCCAGTCGCATTTGAGGGGCGTGCCCTCGTAGTCCAAGTCGGCCAATATAAGTGTGACCAACGTCGGTGGTAAGTGTTCCCAAAGGGGTGCTATCTTGGACGAACGGTCACGGCTGATGACGAGAACTTGAAGAGACGTAAGGAGCCCCCATATTTGGGGAGTCTTCCAGTTGATGGACTCGATCAATCCTACGCCACACAGGGTGAGCGACTTGAGACTGGCACCAAATAGCCTGGCGTGTTGGAATATACGATGTTGACTGGACGTGTCATCCAATTTGTGGATAAAGAGTTCCTCCAGCGATTCTGCGGGTAGGGAAACTGCCGAAGAGAGTAAGGTTGCACCCTGTTGCAGGCACCGTAGAAGACTGAGGTGCTTGAGCTTGGGAAGTGATAGACGAGTGAATGCATCGGATGCGTTGAAGTAAACATCTTCCAGAACAAGGTTTTCTAAGTCCCCCAGATGCGCAGACGCCGTGGGGAGGAATATCTCGGTGCGGAAAGTCGTGGCCAGGGCTTTCAGCTTTCGGATGTCAGCTTCCACCAGGAAGTTTGGTGGTAACGCGTCGGAGTAGAGACTGTGCACGTTGAGACACAGTTCGAACAGCCGTCGCGCAGATTTTCGAGGGTATGAGTTGTCCTCCCACTCATCAGCAACGATGTCGAAGTTCAAGGCGATCGATTTCACAGCAGAGGCGAGTTCGGGGCGGCGGTCCAATGTTCGAAGCAGGAGGGGCAAGGATCCCCCGCACGATTCATGGCTGCCATATGCTCGGTTCTTCATACAGATCTCGACTGCGTCATAAAGCACTGTTTCACATGAGTGGGTGATGTAGCGGGCTGTCCTGAGGAACGCGCAGAGGTCGAAGCGGTTGACGTTGAAGCGTGTCAGCGCCGCGGAAAGGGTAAAGTCATCTCGGCTCGGGTCGAATGGGACGCTGATGCTTCTCCACCTGAGTTCGAGGGCGATCTGCCGGAGAAGCTCGGACGGTAGGCTCAAGAGCGATGTCCGCCCAGGGGTGAGGCCATTCGTGATTGGAAGACGTGAATGCGGACTGAAGACCTCGTGCGGTGAGCTTGAGTCCACTGAGCTGACAAAGCGCGAGCGGCACCTTGCTTCGGCATTCTCCGAGGCGCTGGCCGTCGTCACGGGAGCACCGATGCTGTCAGACGCGTGGATGATCATTTCACGGGATACAGACCAGCAGAGGGCAGGCGAGCTGGACACGGTTGCCAGATTCCGCTGGGTGCTCAGCGGATGTCTCAGCTGCCAAGAGCGGGATCAATGGGGTCGCAGGCTGTTTACAACCCTACGACCACCCCTTGGCGGCACTTTTGAGGGCGCACAGTACTTGCAGTGCATTTCAGTATCCTCGCTACAGAGACAGCCCGCGCCCGTACGTGAGCGCGAGACACGGTAGAAATACAATCAGGCGCGATGAGCGCTCGCACCAGCGCGTCCCGCCCCGGAACGCCCGCAAGTTCCGGCCGGACGCTGGCCTTAGCACCGCCTGCTCGTTGATCTGGCTGCGGCACCGGCCCCTGCGCCGGACACCATCGCGCTCGAGCCTCATCTCCGTGCCCACGCGCCCTGCTCCCCAGGCGGGCGGTACGGGCAGGCCTCCGGCTCCCATTCGACGGGAGACCGGCCCCTGGGCGTCTTGGGCCTGCGCTCGCCCTCCAGCACGCGGGCAAAGCAGTTGCAGCAGATGTTGTCGTCCCACTTCCCCCACACGTCGACCACGGCCGGGCTGACGCAGTTGTGGCCCGTCCAGAGCGCGTCGGGGCACCGCGCGAACACGCCGTACTCGACGTAGCAGTGCAGCTCGTGGAAGCGCTCCCAGCAGAGCGCGTAGTAGTGGTAGACGTTGCGGATCTCGCACATGCTCTGCGGGCTGGCGATTAACCACCTCTACCTCCCACACTCACACCGAGGGTGTCTGTGCTCACCTTGAGGGACGGGTATGAGGAGACGAGACAGTGGGAACCGAGCGATGGAGGCATCACCCGCCGCTTGATATAGTCACTCACAGACCACCCCGCCGAGCCGCTTCTTGCGCCGGACGGCCTCATCACTCTCACGCTCTTGCCCTATACAGTTACACTCCCTTTCCCGCCGGCACCCAGTCGGCCCACGGCCTTCTATCGCCCTCCCATCACGAGCTCAGGAGTCGCGCGGCCCCCTTTCGTTCCGACGTGCCCAGGGTAGCTGGGGAAACCTCCGAGTGCGGGAGCCGAGCACCGAGCGCCGGGCGAACGGCGCGCGCGGTATTAGACGTCGGTGTTCTCAAGCATTCCGGGGCGATGCACCTGCCGATGCTTGGTTGTGGGGAGGCGCCTTCCCGTGTACGACTCGGGAGCATGTGGATCGAAGTCTGCGCCGGCAAAGCCCTGGAATGCGGAGAAGCGCCGTTGTTCCAAGGGGTGATGGACGGGGCGAAGAGAACGCGAGGACGGAGAACCCGCGAGGCAAAGAATGAGAGAAGCAGCGAAGCAGCAGTTCATTATCGTGAATATTCCGCGCAAGCGGGTAACTAGGGATACAGGGTATTAACAAGCGCTTGTACGAGGTATCGGTGTACAACAGTGGAAGCCTTGATGGGGACGTAATGAAGATGAAGATGGAGACGAAGATGTGCATGGATAGCCTGCGAGGGGAGGCGAGGTGCTCGGGCGGTGGGCCGCGAGCCGGACGTGTATGTCGGGTTTAGGTTTAGTGGTTGGGCGTAGGGTAGGCGTGTGCGATGTCGATGGGGAAGATGCGTGGATTGCAGGCGGTCGTTGGGCGTGCAGGGGCGCGTCGTACGCCTTCGTGTGCTGGAAAACTGCCGGGTGACGGCTGGGAGGATGGCTTGGTTGGGTTGGGTTTGGTTTGGTTTGGTTTGGTTGGGCTGCGGAGGAGATCCGGTGCGCCGTGTATGCGCCGACCCAGGACGGGGTTGCGATCGCCGCTGGCCCGCATGAGGCACGGGCATATTTTGGTCGTTGGTTGACTCTAGACCCAGCATCAGCAATTCGACCCCGTGCAGTCCCCGCGAACGCACGCACCTGGCTATACGCCCAGATCCGTGGTCCTGACGGACAGCCGGGGCCTGCGCGCCTGCCCGCGCGCCTTGGCCTCACAGGTCGCGCAGCAGCCTGGCATTGTGCGGCCCACGAGCTCCTGCCTGCGGACGTTGGCGCAGATGGGCAGGCGGTGCTTGAGGGCGTGCGGGCAGCGGTCGAGCTTCTCTGTGCTGTGGAAGTGGCATTGGTGGTGCAGGAGGAAGCAGTCGCGGTACGGGGAGAGGGAAAGGAGGAGGAGACACATGTGCGTTGGGTGCGGGGTGACGATGAGCACGCGGAAGGGGGATATAAGGCGGGAGAGGGGAGGGGAGGGGAGGGAGAAGCTGAGTAAGCGGCGGGGAAGGGGGCTTCACACGAGCGCTCGAGAGGACACACACCCTTTCCCAGAACCCTTCCGCGGCGCCTCTTATACCCCCGCCCCCCCCTGGCCGCGTCGCGGACGTAAGCACGGGAAACGCAAACTTTACTGGGCACCGGAGCGGGGCGGCGATGTTGGTGGAGGGTGGGTGGGACGGGGCGGGCACTGGCAGAGGGGGGAGCCGTCAGAACCGGTAGCGAGGAGCGGCCTGGTCCGAGTCGCCCTTCGCCTCTGATCAGCGCTTCCAGGGCGCCATGTGGTGTGGGTGTACACGTAAGCGTGGCCGTGGGTGCACCATCGCCTGCCGTACATCGCTGTCCAGTACTAGTCGAGGGCATCAAGCGGGGGAGCCTGCCTGCGCTAGCACAGGCGACGCTCAGCCGGCCGGGGGACCGGCAGGCCCTCCCTCCCCAGGTACCCGCGCGACGCGAGGCGGTGCCGGCGGGACCGACCGCGGCGCCCACCCAGGCCGTATCGCCGAATCCTCCCATAATTCCACAACACAGGACGTTTGCAGAGCCCGCGTTCGGGGCTTTGTTCGAATAATAATGAGGGGTGGTGGCTGGCCAGAGAGCTTCGTACAGGGGCACCGATGTTGATGGGCGGTTGGCCCACCTCGCCAGGGCTGGGCAGGGGATCAGCCGGCCAGGCGCCCAGCAAAATTTGCAAGAACCTTTGGAGCCCCTGTTCAGCAGGCGGCGGCGGTGCTCGGTGCTCGGTGCTCGGTGCTCGGAGGCCGCATCACGTGCCCCCCGTTACACCCGGCGACCGCGCGCCGACCCGCGTCCGGCACATCGTGCCCACCTTCCCGGACCACGAAAACTGTCTGCAGGGTCTCGGACGTCATCCGCTCCTAGAAGCCGGCGCACGCTATACGGTAGTATGGTACGGTACGGTACCAGTGGGCGGGGCGCCTGCGCTTGGCCGATCTGCCCAGGGGCTGTCAGGGCCGGTCGCCGGAGCGGGGACCTTCCGGACGCGGGGCGGTGCGCCGGCGGGGGTAGCCTCGCACTACTTCCTGCAGCCATGGAGTACTGTACCGTACTGTACTCGCGGCGTCCGACTGCTTGCGTCAGAGGGTAGCCACTGAAGCTTACGGCAGCACCGGCTGGCCGAGACTTCAACTTCACATTCTCCCTCTGGTTAAACGACTGATGCTGGAAGTGATGCTGTATGCTGTATGCTGCGTGCCAGTGACATGCTGTGTGCAGCAGCAGTAGTAGTACGCTCCGAACACCCTGATCGTCCCCATCCTACTGTATCTATACTTGTGTAGCTGATGGACGAGGGCTGATACATAATAAATAATGCATGAGCGGGCTGTGATCGTCCGCAGGGCCGCAGGTTGCCGGAGCGGGCCAAACCAAATAACGGGGGGGGGGGGGACGAAAACTGGTAGCACGGCACAGTGGTCGGGCGGGCTCCGGGCTCTGGGCTCTGGGCTCTGGGTTCCGGGATCGGTGATCAGTGAGCAGTGATCGGTGAGCAGTGATTGTTGCGGTTCCCCTGGTGGCCGGGGCTGGCTCGCGGGGCATGTGCAGTTGAAGTTGGCTATGGCCATGGCTACGGCTACGGCTACGGCTACGGCTACGGCTATGGGCAGTCGCTGGTCGGAGCAGCCCGTGCGAGACACGACTTGTGCGGTTCAACTGGGGCTGTCGGAGCGGCCGTTTAGCCGGAGAGGAGGGTCCGGGTGAGGGTCCTACTGCATGTAGTAACGGGAGTGAGGCGACCATCACGTATGTACATGTGCTGTATGTAACGCACGACAGGCAGTGCCCAGCCGGGGGTGCGGCGATGGCATTGGAGGCATCCAACGATCGGGGGCGCGCGCTGCGGGACGGGAGTTGGTGCTGGTCCGGTCCAGTACGCCCACCTCGCCAAAAGACGCGCTCACTGGCACGCCCGGAGCCCGGCGTCGCCTATGCCCGTGTGCGGCAGCCACCAGCGTGGACTCCTGCCTGAGCACGCGCGTGCACACTGTCACGCAAGGCAAGGCGGGGAATGAAGAGCGCAAGAGGGGGACTGAGGAGTGGTACAAGGACAACAGGTTGGGTCACCGGACGCACTACTTGCTTGATACTACAACAACGCGTGGGGACGGCCGGCGTCTCCCACGACATACGACCTAAGGCTACATACATACCCGGACTAGCGCCACTCCCGCTCGTCGCTCACGGTCCTCCCGCTGCTCTGGCTGCGCTCCGCCGCGTCCTCGTATACGTTCACGAACTCGCTCCTCCGGCGGGCGGGCGGGCGCACATCGTAGTCCCCCTCGTACACCTCTCGGATCCCGCGCAGCCGGCTTCCTCCTCCTCCTCCTCCCGGGGCGCTGGCGCTGGGGAGGCCCGGGCGCGCGCGCGGCGCGGGCGGGAGCGGCGGCCGGACGGAGTAGCCGTAGTCTGCCAGGCTCGCGTACGAGCGACCCGACGCGCGCGAGAGGTTCCGCAGCGTCATCGCCTCCGGCGTCCCCGTGGCCCTCATCCGAGTCCTCGTCGGAGGCCTGCTCGCAGCGTCGGCGTTGGCGTTGGCGGTGGCGGGGGCGGTGGCGTGGGAGGCAGAGGTGGAGGATCGGGAGAGGTTGTGCGGCGTGAGCGTCATCGTGCTGTACTTTGCGGAGGCCTCGTGCAGGGAGGGGGAGAGCATGCGCGTGTGGGATATGCGCTGGGGGGAGAATGGCCTGGCGTGCTGTCAGTCAGCCTGCGCGCTCGCACCGTCCGTCCCTGTGAGCGGGCGGGGAGAGGCGAGCAGAGGGCAGAGGGCGGTGAACGCAAACGCACCGGAGCGCGCCCTGCCAGCAGGCAGCACAGACGCCCTGCTCCGAGCGGAGGACGCGGAGCTGCTCGCGGTCCCAGCGGCGGGTGCAGGTGCAGAGGTAGCCGACGCACTCGTACGGGTGGCAGAGGGAGGAGGTGCACGTCTCGAGCAGGCAGTCGACGAACTCGTTGCGCAGCGGCACGAAGCAGTGGCAGTGGGTGTATTTGAGTCCCACTAGCAGGCGGTGGCACATGGCCGGGGCGGGGCGGGGCGGGGGGAACGTGACTGCGGAGCAGGGAGTGGTCGGGGAGGGAGGGTAAGCAGGGCAAGAGCAAGGGGGATAATATAGCCAGCGCAGAATCCGCCCGAGAGGCTGCCGATCACCGCGTGTCTGCGTATGCCGTCGTGTCGTGTGGTGTCGCGTTGTGTCGCGTACGGTGTGTTGCAGCAAGGGAGCTTCCCGAGTTGTCCACCCTTCGTCGCCCTCTATCCGGCTCGCAAAGCCAGCGCGCACAGCCCGCGTAGTGTGCATGCCCGCCAGCCCGGCGGTCCAGGCCCGAGGGGAGGCACACGGGGATGCGGCCGGGGAGGCGAGGCGGGGAGTGGGCGGGCCTCGCGCTTTCCATGCGGGGACAACGTGTGTGTTGGAGGCGCGGCGGGGGCAGGGGAGGGCGGGGAGGGCTCCCTCCATAGGGCAGGTGGGCGCCGCGCCGGAAAAGGAAACGAGGTTGCTCCCGCGCGACCGTCCCGCGCTCCGCTTTCACCTCTTCCCCGACCCGTCCATCTTCAAGTGCTGGCTGCGTTGCTGCTGCCTTGACATCCTCTGGCGGACGGCTGCTGCGGGAATCGAGCCGCCGATTGACGCGAGGCCATCGACCGTCGCTGACCCTGTCGCAGGATGGCCCACCGCCTCCGACCCGCACTCGCACTCGCATCGTCGATCCCCGCCTTCGCCCACCCCATCCTCCCCCTCCTCCGCCGCGCGTTCAGCGCCACCCGCCCCCCGCACGCAGAAGAAGACGCGCTGGCCGGGTTCGCCCCCGCCTCCCCCGCCCCCGTCCCGCCCGGCCGCGCCGCCCAGCCCTGGGACAACGTCACGCCCTCCATCCCCCACCCGCCCCCCGCAGCCCCCTCAACGCGGCGCAGCTCCCCGCGCCTTCTGCCCACCCGGCTCGAGCCAGGGATCCACTTCCCGCCCTCCATCCCCGCCCAATCCCGCGACCCGGGCTGGGCCGCCGTCCTCCCGCTCTTCGCCTACGCCGGCGCCCGAACCACGCGCGGCGCCGCGCCCCCGCCCCCCGCAAAACGCTGGCGCGACCGCTCCGCCGCGTTCCTCTCCGCCCGCCTCGCCCCCGGCACAGCCAGCTCGGGCCGCTCCATCCCCTGCGCGCCCGGCGACCTCGTGCGCGCCTACGCCCGCCTCCAGGTCCTGTGCGCCAAGAGCCGCGTCCGCGAGTTCTGGAGGAGGGACATGCGCTACACCCCGCCCAGCGAGCTCAGGTCCCGCCTCAGGAGCATCAGGCACAGGCGCAGGTTTGCAGAGGCGGTCAGTCCCTCCCTCTTCCACTACATCCGCCCGGCGCATGGGTGCTGACTGACCCGGGCGCAGGTCAAGGAGAAGGTACAGACCGTCAAGAGGATCATGGGCACGTCACGATAGAGCGCGGGTACACCGATGAGATTGAGATAACAGGGCATCCCGCGGCATAAGTACCAAACCAATAATACTCTGTCCCTTCAGACCCCCCGTCCGCGGAAGAGCCCCCGATGCCCCTTGGGCTCGGGCCGCGAGGGCCGCGAGGACCGGCAGTGTGCACTATAAGACTGGTGTGGAGGGAGGGAGTCCGGTGGGCAGCGGTTTCCTGCTCTCTACGTACAAGCGCACAGGCGCACTGCCAACTCGCGAGGAAGAACATCGTCGCGGGGCAGTCGGCAGTCGGCAGTCGGCAGGCTTGCCAGTAAGTAGTACTGTACTCCTTCCTGCCCGACCCGACCCGGTCCGTAGGCATGGCCAAACCCCCCGGCCCCGGCAGGCATACCCAGAGCCCACCCCGCACGCCCAACCAAGCCAACACCCTGCCGGCGCGACTCGGCGCGGTGGCAGCGCTTAACTTGCTCTGCCATAGCTATCATAGAGTCGGACAGACGGCCGGCCTATGGACGCCGGAGAAAGCCTGAGTGCGCGCACCGCTCGGCCGGCCTCTCCCTTCTCTCCCCCGGACTGATGCAGCTCGAGGCACATTACAGTAATCCCAATTCACCGCTGTTGTGCTGCCCGTAAAGCTTCCAAGTCGCCGCGGCGAGCCGCATCGCCGCTTCACTAGCAGCCACGGCGGCGGCGGCCGCTCGGCCCAACTCTCCCCCGCGCCCGCGCCCGCGCCCGCGGTTGGATTACACCGGCAAGCGGCCGGCCGCTCGAATTGGGGATGAGACCGCCTCCACCAACCGCCCGGATGCCTGTCCGGCTTCTGCGGCCCCAGGGCGTATATCTGGCCCCAGTCGGGCCGGGTAGCGGGCTGCGTGCTCTCGTCTGCTCCGCTCGTCTACCACCTGCTGCGCCTGCCGTCGCTCGAGACTGCGTTTCACCATGTCCGGTGCCTATACCCACGGAGCAAACGGCACCGATGAGCAGGCAGCCCCCAAGGCGCAGCCTACTTGGGATGTGGGTGGGCCCTCTTCTGCGGCTGTCGTCTGCTGACCCGGTGCAGGAGCTGAAAGCACAAGCGCACGCGCGGATCAAGCAGGCCGACATCGACCACTGGCACGCGCACGGGTACGTGATCGTCGAGGGCTTCCTGTCCCCCGAGGAGCTCGCCGCGTGCGTGGAGGGCTTCCACACGTACATGCCCGCCTGGGACGAGTACGTCCGCCGCCGGCCGATGTACGAGGACATGCAGGGCAGCACGGGCAAGGTCCCGCCCGGCTGGGTCCGCCACCAGTTCCCCTACGACAGCACCGCGCTGAACCGGGCCGCGCTGCACCCGTTCCTCGTCGCCTTCGCCGAGCGCCTCATGGGCCACAGCAGCAGCAGCATCCTCCTCTCGCACGGCTTCATCCTCGGCAAGTACGCGGGCAAGGCCGACTACGACCAGGAGCTGCACCAGGACTACTCGAACAACACCCTCGTCGTGCCCCGCCGGGGCGTGCACAGCATCGACATCCCCATGATCGTGTACTTTACGGACGTGACGGCGGAGCTCGGCCCGACGTACGTCTGCCCGGCCGAGCACACCCAGCATCTCCCGCCGAACGGAAAGCGGCACCACTCGCGCGAGGCGTACCCCGAGCTCTACGCGCACGAGCGGCCCGCCCTCGCCCCCGCCGGCTCCGTCCTCATATACAGCATGCGCACGTTCCACCGCGGCTCGCGCATGCTCGCCAGCGAAGGACTCCGCTTCAGCATGTTCACCGGCTTCCACACCGCCAACACGCCCTGGCTCGGCAGCCACTCGTTCCAGTGGGCGGGCGGGAAGCACGAGATGGACCGCTTCGTCACCCACGCCTCGCCGAGGGAGCGCGAGCTCGTCGGCTTCCCGCCCGTCGGCGACGACTATTGGAACGACGACGAGTGCCGCCGCGGGGTCGCCCAGCGCTACCCGGACATGGACATGACGCCGTACGGTGGTAGGGACTGAGATCCCCGCCCGGGCGGAGCTCGCAAAGCTGCGTTCCATGATGAATATTTGTTTCATTCGTGTTACTCGATGTATGATGACTGTTGTAACAATGATGGTCCCCCTTCTATGCGCTACCAGCCGCCTTGCACTCCGTGTCCTGTTGATCGCAGTCCGACACCGAGAACGGCGTCTGGTGCTGCGTGTTCGCTTGGTTGCTGTACCTCGCGTCAGACATCGTTCCCAGCAAGAGGAAGGGGTCACGCACGCGCACTGGTTGTGCTGCACATCGCAGGACCTGCCGAGCGCCGCGGCCAGGTTCACAAACTCGCTATTGTCGGTCTCGAACCCCTTTCCACCGGCAACCACGGGCGGGGGCAGGATGCCGCCGACTGTATCTAATCAGCCATGTCTCTCACAGCGGAATGGAGAGCACGTACGAGCCCCGGTGAAGGTCTGCAGATTCGCCCCCAAAGGAGCAACAGGAGAGATCGCGTCGGTCGCAGCAGCCACAGCAGCCTGCGTCGTCGTGCTAGCCACGGCCGCGGAGCTCGCCCCAGCCGCGCCGGAGGTACTGCCCCCCGTCCCAGCAGCCTTGCACTCCGTATCCTGCTGGTCGCAGTCACCGACGGAAAAGGGACTCTGATGCTGCGCGTTCGCTTGGTTTCTGTCCTCCTCTCAGTACACGATGCGCATCACAGCGGTGCACAGGAGAGCACGTACGCGCACTGGTTATGCTGCACGTCGCAGGACCTGCCGAGCGCTGCAGCCAAGTTCACAAACTCGCTGTTGTCGGTTTCGAACCCTTTTCCACCGGCCACCACGGGCGGCGGCAGGATGCCGCCCACTGCCATCATCGCATCAGACCGCATCCTGCTGAGAGCTGAGAAAGAGAGGACATACGAGCACCGGTGAACGTCTGCAGGTTGGTCCCATTCGACGAGGTCGAGGAGCTAGTGCCAGTGCCGGTCGAGACGGTCGAGATCGCCGTGGAAGTCGCAGCCGCCGAGGAACCCGTGTCCGTAGCAGAGGCCGCAGCGGTGCTCGTGACCGTAACAGTGACGGTCGTAGGCGGTGGGCAGGTAGCAGTGTCCGAGCCGCTGTCGCCCGCGCCCGGATCGGCCGACCCAGTGCTGCTAGACGTAGACGTGCTACTTCCCGCCGCAACCCCGGCCGCTGCCGCCTGGACCTCGTCGTCCGTCGCGTCGGGCACGAGCAAGTTGAGGCTGAAGATGCACCCGACCGCATCATTCGCGTCGTCGCACGTGTTGCCCTTGGCCGTCGGGTCCCCGATTGTCCCAGGGGCGAACGTGCCGCTCTTGAGCGCGTCGAGCGGGTCCCCGCCGACGCTCGCGATCTGCTGCGCGAGCGCGAGCACGATCGCCTTGTTCGTGGCTGCCGCGCCGGGCGAGGCGGGATCCTGATGCTGCGATATGGCGGCGATCTCGGGGTTCACGGCCGTGAGGGACGTGCAGGGGGCAGAGGCGAGCCCGACAGAGCCCGTGTTGCGCTCCAGCGCGCGGTAGATCAGCGCGGCGACTTGGCCGGCCACGTCCCCGGCCGCTTTGGCATTGGTGAACGCTTGGTCGGCGGTGGCTTGCTGCAGGCAGTCCAGGTCCTGCGCCCAAAGTCCGTTAGCATCGCTCATGGGAGACAGGGGGAGGAGGAAGGATGGCAGCGCACGGTGACAGAGCCTGCGCCGCCGGCGGCAGCGGCGTTCCCGAGCAGGCCGAAGACAGAGTCGGTGATGCCAAGGGGGTTGTTGAGCTGCAGCGAGGCCTGCACGGAGCTGAGGAACTGCTGGTGGGAGTGCTCTGCCCGCGCCAAAGGCGATCAGGTTGGGGCGAGGGCAGCGGAGGGAAGGGGAGGAAGGGCGCACCTTGAGGCACTTCGCGCCGCACGGGCATGCCCTGCGCGAGGCGGGAGGCGGACAGCAGCGCTAGGGCGAGCGCGGAGAAGGTTGGCGTCATACTTGCTTGCTTGCTTGTTTTTGTGGGGATGGGCGGCGAAAGAGAAGTGGGTAGAGATAGCGAGAGTCTGGCCTGCCCAGCAGGGGAAACGAAGGTGTGTTGAAGGAAAGAAGAGGGGGGGGACCAGTCCCGAGCGTAGCTGCCGTTCTTCCCCCCTCTCCCAACGAGATCTTATACTGTGCCTGCCGTCTCCGTGCCAAGACTGGGCATTCTCACGGCGGCTCGGGTAGGCAGGGTAGGGCGGTAATAATGTACGCTGCGCCTGAGCCTGGCTGTTGCGAGCCGCCTGGCCCGCCGACAGAGTCCATTCATCCCAGCCCCAGGCACGCGTCTCTGGAGCAGGCATGCGGGGTCAAGGGAACCGGGCGCCGGCCCTCCAGTGGTATTCGCCGAGGGTTAATGACATTGTCGCATGGGAGGACAATAGAGCTGGGCCGGGGATGATCGGTGGATGCGAGGGCCGGGGTGGGAGTGAGGGAGGTAGCCATGACGCCTCTGAAGGCGACGTTCGGAGAGTTCGAGTTGCCGTTCTGGGTCATATTGCATCGATATCTCCAGCGAGCGAGGATATTGCAGCAACAGGCGTGGAGACGGGCGGCCGAGGATGGCCGACAGTGACGAGTCTGCGCACGGGGCAGGCCACGGTCACCACCCATCTCCGACACCGTCGTCGCCGTCGTCGAGCGCAACCCGGGTCGCCACCGTGTTAGCGCCCGTCCCTTCACACCATCACCCTCCCCGGCCGCCGCCGCCGCCGCCGCCTCCCCACCCCCTCACCCCGTACTGCAATCAAAGAGCGATGTCGAACCTGCCGGACGAGCTCGTGCAGTGGCTCTTCACCCCCTCGGCGCTGTACGCCACGCCCTCGCAGGCAGACGGGTACAGCGTGCAGCAGGAGCGGGTCGAGCGTGCGCGGGGCGTCGAGTTCCTCTTCCGCGTCGGGCTACAGCTGGGCATGTGCGTAGTATTCCCCACTCTAACATGTTATGTTATGCTATGATGGTGCGGGTGTGCTGATGGGCAGCGCGAAAGGCACCAGCACACAATGTCCGCCGCCGCCGTCTTCTTCCACCGCTTCTACATGCGTTACTCCTTCCTCGACTACCACCGTTTCGTGCGTCCCCCCCTCTCCCACCACATCCCCCGCCCGCCCCCTAACACCCCCTACAGGAAATAGCCGCAACCTGCCTGTTCCTCGCGGGCAAAGTCGAGGAGAACGGGCGCAAGCTGCACGATGTCGCCTGCGCGATCATCATAAAGCTGCACCGCACCTCCTCCTCGCAATCTCAGTCGACGACGGACCTGCTCAAGACACACGAGCGCGAGGTAGCGCGGTTCGAGCACCTCATAACGGTGTACGAGCTGCTTCTGGCCGACGCGCTCGCGTTCGACCTCGAGGTCGCGCACGCCCAGGGCGTCCTCGTCATCGCGCTCGACGCGCTGCTCGCGCCGGACGATGTCGGCGACCTCAGCTGGACAATCGCAAACGACACGCTGTACACCGTGCTGTGTGTGCTGCACCCGGCGCGCGTCCTCGCAGCAGCGTGCTACCTCCTCGCCCTCGCCCTCCTGCGCCAGCCCGCCCTCCCCTGGGCCGCCTACCTCGCCCCCGGCACGCCTGGCCCCGAGCAGGAGAAATGGCGCGACGCGTTCGGCCTCTCCTCTGCCGAGGACCTGAAAGGCGTCAGGGACGCGGCGAGCGTGATGCTCGAGTTCTGGCGGTCGATGGACGACGAGACCAGGCGGCTGTTCAACACCAAGCTGGAGGATATCCCGGCGCACTTGGGGCAGCTGAGCCCGCCGGAGGAGGGGAGGGACCTGGCCTCCTACGCGCCTGTCGCCCAGAGTCCACATGTGAATGGGAATGGGAACGGCACCGGGGGAGGGGGAGGGGCGGACAGCGACGGGAAAGTGTGGACGGTCGTAGGCGGGGAGGGCACGCCCTGGCAGAGTCAGAGCGGGCCCGGCACGCCCTGGGCTTCGGGAGGGGTGGGCGGGTCGCCTGCCGCTGGGCGGGCGATGCAGGAGGGGGTGGACGGAGCGATGGGGGCGGAGCAGAGGGGGCCGATGGGCACGTCCACGCCGAGGGGGAGGGGCTCGCCCTGGGCTGCGACGCCGCCTTCAGCCTAGCACTTCCCCTCTCTTCCCAAGAGCAGCATTGCACAATGTATCATTACCTCTCCCCACCAACGTAGTTTCCCGATCCCGATAATACTAGTCGCTGTCGTCGAACGTGATCCCCGGTCCCTCATCTTCCTCCTCGTCCGCCTCGCGCGGCTCCGTCCGGTCGTACTTGCTGATGTCGACGCTCTCCGCGCCCTCCTCGCCGAGCGCCTCGTCCTCCTTGGCGAGATTGCGATCCCGCTCGAACAGCTGTCTCCCTGCGCAGCATCAGCCTCCAGCCTGGAAGTATAATGACAAGTAGGAGACGCGCACCAGTAAGCTTCGTCTTTGACCTCCTGAACTCTTCCCGCTCCTTGGGCGTCATCCCGCGCATCTTGTCCTCTTCCTCCCTCTCCATCCTCCGCCTCATCTCAGCATTAAACTGCTCCTTCCACGCCGCGAACGAGTCGGCCGTCACGGCCGTCCCCCGGGCCCGGTGCGCCTCGGCCTCAGCCTCGATCCGCGCCTTCTCGGCTTCCCGCGCTTGCAGCTCCTCCGCCCGCCCTTGGATGAGCGCAGACATTGCGCTCTGCAGGTGCGTCACGAGCGTGAACACCATCGCCATCCCTAGGCTATCCTCGCCCTGCCCTCCCACACAAACATGTCAGCATCAGCGCCACCTGCCTAGCGAACCCCCAGCGGGAGGGGAAGAGGGAAGAGAGACGAAGCACGAAGCACGCACCGCCAGCCGCAGCCCGTCCAGCAACGTCTCCCTCTCTAGCTCAGTCAGCTCGCCCTCCAGCTCCTCGAGCGACAGCTCCGGTATCTCGCTGGGGTAGGTCGGGGGGTACTTGACGTGTAGGGAGAGGGTGACTAGGTGGGACGGTGAGCCGGGCAACGAAGGGCGCGGAGCAGTATGGGAGAAGGTGAAGGGGCTCACGGGGGTCGGAGGAGGAGGGTGCATCGGACTCGACTCGGATCTTCAGCTCGGTGTGGGATATTCCTGTGTGGGCGGGCGTGTCAGAGTCTGCCTGACGAGGCGGGGGAACGAGGACAATGCGCACGTTCGAGCTCCTCGGGAAAGATACTCTCCAGCACCTCGAACTCCTCCTGTAACGTCTGCTCGAACTCGTCTGTGCCCAAGTTCAGTATCACCGCGCTCGCTCAAGCAAGGTGGTTGACGCACCAGACATCGTGAGTAATGTACAGTGCGCGAATCAGAGAATTAAGTGTAGCCAAGCGCCCTTGCGCATGCGCGTGCTGGTCGAGATCGGACAGCGAAAGTCAGTGGCGTTGTTGATATTTTCGGGTCCAGTACACCCGCGTATTGGGGCAAGCCCTATGGGCTATGGGTGGCAGTGTTCATAGGCCCCTCATAATTTAACTCCGTTTGCCCCCGCTTGCTTCCGTCTCTACCCGAGCCGGTCCAGGCCCATAGCCGGTCACTTCACACTGCAAAGGCACTGAGTCAGGGTCCATTGTTAAAATTAACTGTAAGACTAACAACGCCGTGCTGGCTACTCTCAGTTGCTAGCCACTAGGCCAGTCCTACAGTCTCCCCTACTCAAGCTACACTACTCTGGCCACCTCCATAGACCCCCCCCCCCCCCCACCCCCCCCCCCCCCCCCCCCCCCCCCCCCCCAGCCCCCCCCCCCCCCCTAGATCCCTCTCCACCTCTTAGGATCACTTTCCACTATGCTCCTCATCGAGCTTGTCGAACAACTTTGGCGTCGCCGCACGGAGCTGGCCAACATCACTGTTGACCAAGCTTCCCAGTTCTTCAGTCTCACCCGGCGCCTGCAAAATCGCATTGCATGGCAACAGATCACGCATACTGGCGCTGCCGACACCCCCCCCGCGGAGTTACCCCACTCCATCACTGCTTTCCTTGCCGACGGCCTACAGGCTACTGTCCAGCAGATTCACTCTCTCTGGACAGCCCTGTCGCCCGCGGCTTGGGCCCCTAGCAAGGATCCCACCCGGCTCACGTTCCCCGCGCTGGATGCTGTCGACGTTCTTGCCCAAAAGGCTCAAGACTTTGACCTTGGTAACACATCATCTCATTCACCTCCCCATCTATACTCACGCTCTATCAGGGTTTGAGCACTTCTATCCCCCCACCCGCGTCTGTATTCGCGACGACTGTCCCCACTACCTCCAGCACCACACACGAGCAAGACTCACCTTTCGAAACCAGCACTACGCTGGTCTCTACACCCTCGGCCACGGCGCCGTCCCCGTCATCCTCCACTCCCTCCGATGCCGGGCCTGCTCTGCCACGTACCACCTCAACTACTTCCGGGCGAACGACTCTCTTGGCGACCAAGCTCGTATCTACTATGGTGGTCAGCCCCACGTCATCCAAGCCGAGAAGCACATGGTCTTCGAAGACCGCCTCTGTCACCTGTTCCGCTCCCAAACTGTCCACGCCCAGTACGTCCCTCACGCTCTCCCCTGCCCGCACCACCCTCCCGGCCGTGACGCATGACACCCGAAGATCTTCTACTCACCTTACTCTCCTCACCAGTGCATCAGCCTCTGCAATTGCAGAGATCTTTAATGCCAGCATGGCCTCGCCTCCCGCCCCATCTCTCGGCGCCTTCCAGCCAGCCCCCCTGCGCGGCGAGTCGATCGCCGACTTGTTCGATCTCTACTCCCTGCTGCTCCATCACAGCAAGCAGGGCACCAACCTCCGGCTGCCCGAGATGGCCCTCAACCAAGCTGATCGCCTCAGGGACGCCATGCAACAGCGCAACATCTTCATGTCGCAAAACGGACAGCCCCAATGGGCTCACACGTGCAGCGAGTGCACCAAGGTCATCGAGCGCAACGGCAAGCCACGTAAGTGCAGCAATTGATTTCATTTTCGGCCCTCATCTTCCTGCCAGACGTCCTCACCTGTGCGGTCACGGACGGTCTTGCGATAGGCCGGCCGTGCTGTCGTGTTCACAACTGCGCACTCCCCCTCCCCACCCCCAAGGCACGCTACTGCCTCACCCACGCGCACCTCGACGCAATCTGCATTGTCCAAGGCTGCGGCGCACCTGCTCGATCAGGTATGCAGACGTGCGAGGAACCTGCTCATGTGGCTCGGGAGGATGCGTACCGGTCATCTGGCCAGTCCTTCGGCATTCTCAACCAGCGGCGGCGGCAGGCTTATCTTCGAGCGCGCGTTGCTCCTGGTCAGGTGGGCGAGCTCCTGAGCGGCGACGAGTGGAGCGAGTCGGAGGACGACGGCCTTAGCGAGCTGGAGGAGGTCCAGGCTGCTGGTGTCGACCTCAGGACACAAGAGACCACCCAACCGACGAGTAAGAAGCGGCGTCGGGACGTACCCCATCCCCTGCCCCCTGGAAAGAAGGTCCGCGCCCAGTTTGGCCGGCACCGGACGCACAACGAACAGTTTGTTGTGCGTCCCTGCGGCGTTATCGTGGGCCGGGGCACATTCTACGGTGCAGAGTCCGTATCCTCTGTCGCGGTACGTGTAGACTGCCGTCAGCCGTTGTTCTGGCTGATCGACCATGCAGAAGTTCCTCAAGTCGATATTCCCCATGATTCGCTCCATGCCGCAGGTTCTGTTCTTCGACAACAGCTGCTCCCTTCGTCGTTGGCTTCAAGACCGCCCCGAAGCCGCCCATTTCAAGAACACTGCCCTCGTCGTCGATGTCTTCCATTACAAGTCGAAGCACAGCCAAGAAGACGTCTTCTGCAGTACGCACTGCAACCCCGCGGCGTATCCCGATTTGTACGATGTCGATAACAAGCGGTGGACGTTCAACTCGTCAGCCTGCGAACAGGCCAACGCCTGGCTGAGGAAGTACCAAGGGCAACTTCGCGAAATGAGTGCCATTCGGTTCGAATTCTTCTTGGACGAGGTGATTATGGCCAAAAACGAGGCGACAGTGGAGGACTTGAGGCGCCGGGGACATGAGCCCCACCTACGGCCCGCTAGTTCGTTTCGAGACAATTAGGCATTAGAGCTTGTACACATAAGTCGGGTATTACAATGAAAATACAGGAGGGGTATCCTCCTTGCTGGGCAGCTCATTTGTGCCGCAGCTCCTCTCCCTCCGCCTCGTCAGTCCTCTGCAGCAACCCCTCTTGCCTCTTCCGTTCCTTCATCGCCTTCCACTCCTTCCACGAGTACTTCTTGGCCCCCTTCTGTGGCTCCGTCGACGGCTTGGCTTCTAGCTCGCTACGCTGCTCTGACGGCGCTGGCTGAGGCAAGGCGGGTGCGGGTGCGGGTGCCGATGCGGGTGCGGGTGTGGGTGCGGGTGCCGATGCGGGTGCGGGTGTGGGTGCGGGTGCCGATGCGGGTGTGGGTGCGGGTGCCGATGCGGGTGCCAATGTCGGTGTGGAGGCGGCGGCGGGCGGTCCTGGCGCCGGGGTAACACCACCCACAGAGTCGACTGCCATGCTTGCTGTCTCCTCCGCAAGCTTATCCCACATAGCCGCTTCCGCAGCTCTCTGGGCCTCCTCCTTCCTCGCCTTCTCCTCCGCCGCCCACGCCTGCTGCCTCGCCTTCTCTTCTGCAGCCCTCGCCTTCTCCTCCGCCTTCTCCCTCTCCCTCCGCCGATGAGGCATCTCCGGGACCGGTCCAGCGTCTTCCCCAGCGGCTGACTTTAGCGCATGATCTCGCAGTTCCAGAGGGATCTGGTCTGCAAAGAGCGGGTCTGATAGCCTGTGAGGCATGGCTTTGGCGTTCAGAGCTTCACGCGACCTCAACAGCGATTGGGATGTGGTGCCGTCCCCGATACGCATGGGTATCGGCACGACTTCCGCTCCAGGCATGTATCCAGGGTAGTCATACACGCCAGCCTCCGGCACACTTTGCCGTTCGCCATGCCACGACGCTAGGTAGGGTGCAGCTGCCCCATCTCCAAGCGCGACGACGGTTTGGCGCACGGAAGGACGGATCCGAGCGACAGTCTCCCAAGCTTTCCCCTGACCTTCTGGCTTGATCGCAACCGCAGCGGTCATGTCGTCCGCCGTCATCCGGTCCCCATGTTCGCTCCAAGCCACTTGGTTGGCCTTCCTGTGGTGCGGGTGTTGGCGAGTGTTGTTCTTCAGCTGGTTCATCCTTAGCGCGTCGCGGCGGCGAAGGGTGTCCTTCTTCACGCGGAACGCCTTCCGGATCTGCGGGGTCGGCGCATTGGCGATCAAGTACTCAAGCTTGCACTTAACCCACTCATCCGTGTCGCAGACGGGGTACTTTGCGTTGGGCGACTCGCGCAGCAGAGGGATCATGTCTGCGTACAACTTCTCCCTTTCCCGTTCAGGCACAGTCTCGCTCAATACACCAACGTAGTTACCGGTCCAGGGCCGATTCTCCAGAGTCCAGGGGTATTGGCGCAGGTAGGCCGCGTCGATGTAGTTCAGCATGCCCAGTAGATCGCGGCATTTGCACTGTGTGACCAGCCAGATCTGCTCAGCCTCCTTGAAGATGACCGGGACCCGGAAGATATTCCAGTCGATCCGCGCGGCCCACCGTTCATTGAGGTTCGCATACTGGGCCTTCACTCGATGATCCGGGACAGCTGCGAGACGAGCGCGTGCGTTGCTCAAGACCCAGCGATGGAACGACCGCAGATGCGCCACGTAACAAGGGTGTACGATCCCGGGGGCGTCTGCCTCAGTCGATTCGGGCGAAAAGGCTTCCGGCACCAAGAGCACCCACAGCACTTTGGCGCTTAGCGGATCGGCGGGGGGACCTTCGCAATAACCGCGGTGTGGGAACGACCCATTCCACTCTTGTGCATATACGGTCCAGTCGTTTGGCCCTCGGCAGCGAAGTTCTCTTTCGTGGCAAGCCTCGTCCCATCGCACGTCATGGAGGTCCGAGCTGTATCCGAGTATTGCCCGGCGATGAGCAGTCAACAGGTCGAAGGCGGCAGCCTGTTGCGCCTTTGTGAGCGGGAGTACGTCGAACCGGACCAACGGTATCTGCTCCACGGACAGGACAGACAGCATAGACCTGTCTCTGCGCGCGCAAGCTAGACTGGGCTCCAGCGCAGACAGCATGCCCACTCGAGGCAAGATGCTTGTGGAGGAGGAGGCACCTGCGCAACATTATTAGACCAGGAGCTCGTTGGTGCGTGCAGCTCACTCACCAAGGTTCATCGCACTCTCCATTGCCTGCCCTTTTTTCTCCTCATCTAGACCCTCCGACTCTGTAGCGTTGTCTACAACTCATCAGTATGTGTACATTCACCAGCTATATGCCACGCACCATCCTCCCGCAGACGTCCTTGGTTGCCTGCAAGCAAGGCTCTTGTAGCGGGTGGATGAAATCCTAGACTCGACGTCGAGAAGGGCATGATGCTGGAGGCCGGGTGCGGCGTAGTCGTTCGGAGGGTGGCGACAGGGAGGGATCCGAGGAGCACGGGTGCCTTGCACGGCTGCCCGGCGAGCGAGATGAGCGTGACGAGCGCGGGTACCTTACGAATACGGTTGCCCGGCTTTGTCGGCCAGTGGGTTGAACAGCGGCACCAGTGACGGTTACCGCTGTTTGCCTTCGTCCTGCCTGGGGTGGTTCGATGAGCAGGCGTTGGCCAGAG
>KV424144.1:0-35632 GCA_001632435.1 Calocera cornea HHB12733
CTCGCGCGCTGCACTTAATAAGAACAAATACTACATGGCACTGTAGTATCTGTTCTTATTCTACATCGAACAGTATGTGTATATGGGTAAGACATTTTCATTTTCCTACTTTACTAATGGGGTGGGGGGTATGGGGGTCGCTGCAGCGGGCCTGCAGCGGGCCTGCAGCGGGCCTGCAGCGGCGCTGCAGCACAACACACCTCTTACCCCCCTCGTACCACATTGGGGTAGCGCCCACAAACCCTCCTCCAGGCCTGGCCCTGACAATAGGCCGGCTTGGTGGGCTCCCTGGTTGGATCATTAAAAGCATATGGATCGCTTGTATTTCGCGAATAACTTGCGTGGCAACAATTTTGGAGAGTGCTACAGAGTAGTGATGACGTAGCTCTCAACCTCCCTCCCACTCGTACAGAGCGACACCCTTATACATATCCTGCCCTTGGATGCCACCAACAGTGCTTCCTACCCATCTCGAGTATGCCAACGGTTCATAGCTGATCGTCTCGGAGTTGGTTATGTTGACATCCAGCACTCCATTGCCCCCCATGTCATATACGATATGGAAACCGCTCGGCTGCTGACCCGGAATGGGGGGCCAAGTGGAGTTCTGCCCCGTGGGACGAACTGTGATATTGCCACACGAGTCGGAGATGATCTCCCCGTGCTTGGCGACGTAGCCAGACTGGAACTCTTTCGAGGCTGCGATGTCGAGCACGTCGGACCAGACAATGGAGTAGGGGCCAACGCGAGCGTGTCCCCAATACCACATCGCGCTCTCTGATGACGACGAGGCCTGAACTCCCCAGTTCTGATATGCTATGATCAGCATACATGTAACGTCATGCTGGAGCTCACATGGGATACGCACTGAGTCATGGTAGCCGACACCCTTGAACTTGAACTTCTCTCCATTCACATTCAGATCAATCAATGCGGTCCCATCAGGGATCGAGTTCGCCCATCCAAGCCCATCAATAACAAGCAAAGACGCGCCTTCGGTCGCGGGACCGCACATAGCGTGGTGTGGGGCGCCCTGTGCTGAGGTCAATACGTTCCAGAAGCCGAGCGTTTAAATGGTGCTTACAGAGGCAATCTGGAATGAGCCTGTGATGTTGTTGAACTTGTCGTTGATATCGATGTACACGAACGACAAGTCAGAGGACTCATACCAACTGTACCCCGTTCCATTCATGATGGCTGACAGACCCTCGCCCACAGTTGCCATAAGGATTGCTTCTGATGGTACCGCGAACTCTGGCATGCTACCGTTGGCGAGTTGCAGGTTGAGCGTGAGGCCGTTGAAGGGGCTGCCAACCACCCCACTTGCGGCGGCTGTATTGGCGTAGAATGTGAAGACGATCGATTGCTTCAGGTCTTCTGAGAGCGCATCGAAGTACCACCACTGAAAGGTAGACTGGTTGAAGAAGTCTGTCTTGGGCGCATCGAAAGGACCGTCGAGTGCGAACTGAACGGCGCTTGTTCCGTTGACGGGGTATGGCGGAATGACGGCTACAGAAACTGCATTGGCAAGACCAAGCATCCCGACAGCGGACAGAAATGACAGGTGCATAGTGAGGGCAGAGGTGGGCATCGAATCTAGTGTAATACAGAAGCTCCATCATGGGCGAATCAGTGCTCAGCCTTTTAAGTCTGAGCGAAAGAGGCATTCAGGACGGGGCTCAGCGACGAAACTTTCCTACAAACTCCTTGTGATGGTACGTAGACTGCACTGAACTTTTACGAAGTCTACCATTGCAGAGTTGATCGAGATTGAATTGTGTGACAAGAGTCGTCCAGGGCCGGCGCCGTACTGACCCCACCGGCGCGGAAGGAGCCGTGCTGACGAGAGAAGTACCCCCGAACATCAAAGAACGGAGCCAATCAAGAGAAATCGGCCGCCGAGTACCGGCATTCCTCTGCAGCGGACGACCAGACGCGGGTGCCGAAACGAAAATACGCGAAGCGAACTGAATTGGCTTGACAGAGCCCGTGGTTACGGCACTTGCATTTCCTTGTTGAGCGCGTGCGCGCACACATGACGGCTTCCTATAATACGAGCGGAACGAGCAAGGCAGGTCTGTCAGTGCATCGAGCGACGTACTTTCCTCTGAAGTGGAAATAGTGATAGAGAAGTGGACAATGCAAAATCGGGTTATGTGCTCCGGTTTTGAGGACTCGGAGTTACCGCTGAAATGACCACTCGGCTCCGAGGACCGTGCCAGGATGCACAGTCACGTCTTGCGGATGACGACCATGATACAAGCGCTCAGTTGTTGTTTACCGTGAGCTTCTCCGCAGATAAAGGTTTTATATGACAAGATCTCCAGGTCTTTCGGACACGTCAATGACGTTAGAGTTCTAGGAACTATCTCTCACGGTTCCTTGCAACGTGAACTCCTCGAACATCTTAACCAACGAATGTTTTAGTTTCGTCACGCTTCCACCCGCTTTTCACACGCAAGTTCACAAAGCCAGCGGGCAATATCATTCAAGCGGTCGAGTGGAGGAACATACAGTCTGTTGGGTTCGCTCATCTCTGGATCCTAGGACCGCAGACCGTAATGAGTGGCACGGACGGTGCCAAGAAGGCCGCAGAGTACTGTAGGTTATCGAGTGAGAGAAGAACAGGCAGTCAGGCACAAGGCACTACCCAAACTGGCGACGCGTTGTCTAGCCGCCCAACCACTCGTAGAGCCCTACACCGTTGTGAACCTCCCGGCCTCTGATGCCCCCGACTGACGTCCCCACCCAGCGCTCGTAAAGAGGCTCGGTGTTCTCGACTGTCTCATAGTTGGTGATGTTCACCTCGAGAACGCCTGCGGGGCCCATGTCGTAGACGATGTGGAAGCCGCTAGGTGACGCGCCCGGCAGAGGCGGGTAGGTCGAGTTCTGCCCTGTGGGGCGAACCGACATCGACCCGCAGGATTCGGCAAGGACTGCGCCGTGCTTGGAAACGTAGCCTGACTGGTGCTCAACGCCGTTTATGTCGGTTGTGTCGAACCAGACAACTCCGTACGGGCCGACGCGCGTGTGGCCCCAGTACCAGGTGCCGAGCTGCTCGAGCAGGCCCTGATCGCCCCAGTTCTGAACAAGAGGCGTTAGTAGCATATATCTGTTGACAGTCCGTCTAAACTCACACTATCATGATACCCAACCCCCGTGAATTTGAGTGGTTTGCCGTTGAAATTGATGTCCACGACCGCGTCGGCATCGGGGATGGAGTTGGCCCATCCTAGGTGAGGCACAACAAGGAGGGAAGCGCCTTTGGTTGCCGGACCGCATTGTGCGTGGTGGGGTCCAATCTGTTATATAGTTAGTGGAGTTCATGTTCTGACCATACTAAGCACTCACCGAAGACAGCTTTAAAGAGCCCGTGATGTTGTTGACTGGGTCGTTGATATCGATGTAGAAGGTTGACAGATCGGAGGATTCGTACCAACTGTACCCCGTTCCATTGAAGATCCCCGACGCGCCATCGCCGACAGTTGCAATGACAACGTTTCCTGCAGGCACCGCCGCAGCACCTAGAGTGCCGTCCTCGAAGGCGACGTTCACCTCGACGACGTTGAAAGGGGAGGCTGGGTCGCCACTGGCGCCAATGGAGTTGATTGCGAAGACGAAGACTGCGGATTGCTTCACATCGCTCGACACGGCGTCAATGTACCACCACTGGTAGCTCGTCTGGTTGAAGAAGTCGAGCTTGGGCCTGTCGAAGGGACCGTCGACGGTATATTGAGCAGTGCTGCTCCCATTGATGGGATAAGGCGGATAGATGTCCACAGAGATCGCTTGAGCGAGGCCAACGAGGCTGAGCGTCAGCAGGAAATAAAGCATGCCTCAGTGTAGTCGACGTTCGACCTCAGTGCAGATCGACGGCTCCGTCTCATTGCAGAATGTAGCGCTTTATAGTGTTCACGAGGGAAAGTCTCAGGACAAAGTCACGATCAACAGTCAGTCGTCTCGGTAACGAGATGCGCAACATGATAGCAGAACGCATCAAAGCCAACATCACGCAAGATCCCAGGGAGCGATACTGCTGTGCCATTAGTTCGTCCTGAGCCCGGCGCCGGGTTGATCACGCACGGAGCATTGCGCCCGTGCTGACAAGGGAAAGAAGACCGAGTATGCCTGGAAACGAAGGTTCATTGTGAAACGCGGCGGCCGTGGACAGAGAAGCGTCTGCGGAGAGAGCGGAGAAGTGCGGGAGCCAGGGAGCCATGGAGGAGGCCGGTGTGGTCTCGAACTCAATGGTTGGGGGTCGCTGGGGCAGGAGCGCTGGGACACGGGGACGGTGTCACACGCGGCGAGGGGAATCAGGGCGTGATCGGACCCCGATATCCGATCACAGAGGCCGTGATTAGCGGAATTGTGATGGGCGCTTGGTACAGCGACGGCACCCGTAGAACGAAAGGAACAAGGCACAAGAGAAACTAGAAGCGTTGTATACTGCTAGGATATAGTATATCAATGGTATGCCGTATCAGTACAATGCATCTCTAGTAGGACTGTCCCAGTCAGCCAGTCAGACGCCCCGCAGCCCCTAATAGTTCAACTCATCGCGATCATCTGCCCACAGCCTCGCGTACTCCAGGCACAGACGGTAGACGTACGCCTCCATGTCGACCTTGCGGCCGATCGTCTTCTTCCACTGACGGCCCGCTTTCGCAATAAGCCTCAGCTGCGTGTCGCCATCGTGATGCCGTCCCACGGTCGGCGGTACCGGGTTCGTCGCGTTCGCGATCGCTGCTAGGCTCTCACCACCGGAGAAGTAAGCGAAGATATTGTAGATCTCCTGATAGTTCTGCGAGACGGGAATAAAGTGGAGCCTAATTACGCATATGATTAGCCAACAGCAGTCACTCCGGATATTTATGGGCGCACCATGGTTGGATCCATTCGGAAAAGTACTCCAGGTAGACGGTGGTCTTCATCACCGCGCTCTCACTGGCCAGGAAGCCCATGAAACGCGCAGAGTAGCCCATTCCATCAACATCCATCAGATACTTGTATTTCCAATGCTCGTTCAGCAGCACCGCATCCGCAAACCGGTGCTCGCGACGCATGGCCTCGCATCCACCGCCCGGATAGGCGGAGCAACCGACGGCCTTAGTGAACGCAGCGTCGATGAAGCTGTTCAGTGTGGGAATCGGCACTTGTGCAGCGACGTAGTGGTTCGTGCCTGGCGGATTGGCAACGACAAGCGTCCGGTTATTCTCGGAGGTCAGGTCGGAGGTCATTCGGATAAACCTGGACACCGTTCAGCATGTAATCAGCCGTGCAACAATGCAAGGCTTACCGATGCCTCTGGTAATGTGCAATGAAGCCGGGCGGGCTGCTGCCACCACCGGTGGTGGCACCTCGCCAGAACACCAAGTCCTTCTTCCTATTCCACCGGACCTCGCCATCATCTGTCTCCTTGATGACCTCCCTGACAGGGTCCCAGCCATACGTGTACCGCTTCGTGCTCGCGTAGTAGTAATGGCTCGGGATGAGAATGTCGGCGAACCCTGGTGCCTTCGCTGGTGAAAACACGGGGTAAAGAACAGGGATAGTGCGCCAGTCAGAGAAGAAGTGGCCCTGCTGGACATGGATCTCCGGGTGGTCGCAGAAGGAGAAATGGTCGTCGGTGTCCTCCTGGAAGCTGAAGTCCCCACTTGGCACGGGCGCCTTGCCCTGAGCCTGACGCTGCGCGCTAATGAGGTTCACGGGGATCTGCCCGCTCTCGAGCTGGGCAACCGTTGCGGAGTATAAACGGCGGGCAGCGGATGTGGGCGGGCAGGTGCGGCGGAATGCCTCCCAGACGGAAGAGTCTCCGCGCCAGTCGGGGATGAACTTGCCGCCCAGCATGTCCTCGACACCACCGGAGGAATCCTGCTTCGTCATGTTCGGGTATTGAACATGTTCCCATGGGATGAGGATACGGCCTTCAGCTTTGGCATTGATTGGGAAGTCCAGATCAGGTAGCTAGACGAGGGCGTCAATTTCGTGACGGAGGAGACGAGAGTCGGACTAACATCCTTCATGAAGGGCTCGATCATGACCTTGAAGCCTCTAGCACGGGCAGAGACCTCGGAGTCATCGAAGCCGTTTTGGATGTTCACAACCTTCGCTTCGCCATTACGAACACGAACAAGGTCAATGGAGGGAAGAAGCGCGACCTACGGCAAGCCACTTAGCGTTTAACTCACACAGAATCAACAATGAAGCTCACCTGCTCGGCACGCCTCCTTAGTTCATCCGGCGGCAGTTGAAAGAACGGCTCCAAGTCCCTCATCATCTGATCGTATTCGTCCCGAACCTTCACATCATGCTCCTCGCAGAACTGCCACCACTTGTCGAACCCCTTGGGCGGGGCACGCTTGTACCGCTTCTTGTACTCCCGGACGGCCTGGTCGAGCGTCTGCGACTGCCTCGCAACAAGCCCGCGGAACTTTGTCTGCGCGTCGAGCATGAGCTGCGGGATGGGGTGGCTGATGCCGCGGTCGACTGAGCCCGAGCTGGACATCGACGCGAGGGAGAACCAGGCCGAGTCGGGGTTGCTCCGGCGGTGGACGACGATGAAGACGACGGCGATAAGCGAGACAACGGCGATGAGGGCCCGTCGCCGCGGGGCGGAGTTCATGTTGCCCATCGTGCTCGTTGACAGTCAAGCAGGATGGGGGGCAAAGCAAGACGTTGCGGCCTGACAGGTATGCGCCCAGGAAGCGAACCCAATGCGAGATTCAAAGCGCGTCCCTTCTCAGGAAGCAATTTGGCGGGATCAATTTGCCTCTAATCAGAACGTGCTTTGATGGTGTTCATCCGAAGCGCGACTCCGCCTATCGGAGCCGAACACAACTCCGCGAAGGTGTTGTAGACCGGAGACCTTCGCCTGTGCGCAGAAGGGCAAGTCATCGATCACGTGGATACGTGCCCAGAACTTCCCCATGAACTGAAATCTCGTGGATTAGCCTTTCCTCAGCAAGTCCAAAAATAAAGCGTTTACGGAACATGCAATCTCGGCCTTGGCGCGAGTGCGGGGGAGGAGCGCCCGTCCCGGCGGTGATGCACGAGCCGCGTCCCTTACGCGTCCCTGCACGCGTTATTAGAGGCGCGCGAGGCACCGCGTCTGATCTGCTCCTCCTTCTCAGACGCAAGATCGAGAAAGGCCTTGCGATCCATGCTTATCTAACCACCATCCACGATTATTGGAAGCATGGCGGGAGGTCGTGTTTGCTTGGCTGCCGGAAGTGTGACGATGCTATAAGGATGCGCTGTGATCTTCGACTGGCTGATCATTGCATTACTCATCTCCTCTCACTCCGTCTTACAACTCAACGAACATCCAATGGCTGCCAAACTCATCGTGATCACCGGTGCAACAGGTACACAAGGAGGCGCGGTTGTGTCCGCACTGCTGAAGCGGGGCAGCTACGCGATCCGCGGCTTGACCAGGAACACCGACTCCGTCTCGTCGAAGGAGCTGCGGTCCAAAGGCGTCGAGATGGTAGCGGCGGACGTGACGGACAAGGAGATCCTGGTGAGCGCGTTCAAAGGGGCGTATGCAGTGAGTTGCCAAGACCTCGTTACATGAAACGCTTGCTCAATCTGGACCAGGTCTTCGGAAACACCGTTTTCCCTTCTTCGGCCACCGCTGAGACTCAAGGACGCAATATGGTGGATGCGTGCAAGGCGAACAACGTCCCCCTGTTCGTATGGTCATCCATCCCTAGTGCGATCGAGGCCTCCAAGGGGAAGTACACCGAAGTCCAGTGAGTCGCTTGTGCCTATCCCTGGCGCATACACTCAAGCACCTTCAGCCACTGGGAGGAAAAGGTCGCTGTGAACGAGTACATCGCCTCAGTCTCCCAGCCCGCCGTGATCCTCCAGATGGGCGGCTTCCTCGACAACCTCGTCACTCAGCGCTTTGGGTTCAGGCGCTCCGAGTCTGACCCGAGCAAGTGGACGCTGCCGTACATCCTCGTTCCGCACAACGTGAAGATGAGCAGCATCTGGATCGAGGGCGATTTTGGGGAGATCGTTGCAGAGGTGGTGGGGCATTGGGAGGATGACACGTGGAGGAAGAGGATGGAGGAGAAGCCAATCCCTGTGGCGAGCGCCAGGATCTCACCGGACGACGTTGCGGAGAGTATCAAGCGACGTGAGTGCTGCCTAGTCAGACTGGTCTCACCGTCGCTGACAAGATCGTAACATTGACAGGCAGAGACGTTGAAGTCGTCACTAGCGGGGCGCCCCCTGGGTTCCCGCAGCACCTGATCTCCGTATGTGCTCTCCAGCTGTGGAGCACGAAAGCCTGACTCATGTTGTCGCCATAGATGTTCAAGCTCTTCGGCGATGGGTTCTACGACTTCCCCGGCCCGAACCCACCTGACATGTTGGTGGAGCTCGGAGTCAAGTTCCATACGCTGGACGACTTTGTGAAGGAAAAGCTGGTGCCACTCATGCAGTGAAGGCCGCAAATGTGGCTTTATTATTACAATTTGTATGTAGGGTGCATCGAGGTCAATGTGACGACTCTTTCGGAACTGGTCCATATCCTTCTGCCCGCCTGTGTAACCGAGTTATGATCTCGAGATAGTTCGGCTCGTTCTCCGCGGTCAAGTAGCCGTGCCGTATCATGAAGTCAATGATGACTGCAAGCAACGTCAGTCACGATCGCGCTGGTTGACGAGCAGGACTTGCCGGCTCCACAATTCGGTTTGAACTTTCCCGCATGCATCTTCTCCAGGATGTCGTCCAGATTGCACATCTACAGAGGGCTCCTGAGCTGGCAGTCATCAAGTGTATGAACATGCCGCACCTCGAAGGATTCCACCTCGCCGTCGGACGGCGCAGGCTTGGCATCAACTCCGTCGGGCAGGAACATCTCATAGACATATCTCAAATATGCATTAGTGCAGCGCAAGGGTCGAACACATATCGTTCTTACTGCACTTCTGGTTCGAGCCACTTCTCAGCATTCTGAGTAAAGTAGCTGATTGAGCTGACTTGCTTGATATGCGCACGGACGAGGTCTGGCGGCAGACTGGCTTCTTCTTCACATTCCTTCACCATCGAGTCAAGAGGGGACATGCCATGCGGTATGCCGCCGGCACTGCGCTGCGTTCAATGGAGACAAAGTGATGCATTCTGCAAGCAGCGTACACAGAGTTGTCAAGGTACAACGGCCATCTATAGAACACGTATCAAGCCATACTATCGGAAGACACGAAACTGGCTGGACAAACGTTTGCTTGTTCCTCGACCTGGTAGGCACCCATATCCTCACCTCCCCATCTACCCTCCTGTACATCGTCATATGTACTCCGTATGTCACGACGCCGAACAGCTTGCAGGCAGCGCGCTCCATCGTAAATGCCACGTTCTCCGGTCGAAGATCCGCGTAAGGGTGATAGTAAACAGTATACTGCTCATTCCTCCACTTGCGCCCTCCAATTTCGTCAGGGAAGAGGCCACCATCCCTCCACTCTTCACAAAGGTCCTTCATAATTTCTGTGCGTCGTTTTGGCGAGTCAATACCGTGCGAGAATGCAACCGTGGTCGAACGGATAGTTTCATCCCAAACCACGGTGAATGTCGGCCCGTGGCTCTCCATCCAGCCTCTCATGGCTTGGAGCGTCGACTGGGGGATGAGACCGATTACGGTCGTGTAGGTTTCGTCGAGGTACCATCGCGCGAAACCGCGCTCCGCGGCGTATCTGGGATCGAAGTTGTCGACAGCCTCGACAAAAGGGAGCAGTGTCCGTTCAGCCATATTGATACAAAGTCTGGGGAGGTCCCAAGATGAGAGACGATGCGAGCGAAGCCAGCAACGGCTAGCTCAGGCGGGACCGGTGGAAGGGTCAGCGATCCAGACTCGAACGGCGAACGCCACCCTGGCTGCACTTCTCACCACTGGCAATCGCACCGTTTATACCAGAAGTTGTCTGGCAACGAAAGGTCCTTCGACGTACATCTATGTCTCTGTGGGCAGTGGGAACCATAGCGGGCGCCTTGACTGGCGGCGTGGTAAGTCAGCGGCTTTTTAGAATGATCGTTCTCTATTGACCATTGCTGCAAAGCTCTACCACGCCTTCTCTTCCTCCATCCAGACACGAGCAGCGAACGTATCGACAGCGTACGTATCTCTCCTCCCTCCTCATTGCCACACTGTCTGATCAGAAACGCCAGGCTGCATGAATGCTCAATAGCCATGGTCGTACCTCCGCCGCCAGGCCCGGTACCCGCTGCTCGGCGGATAGAACAGCGGCCGTTCACGGAGCTGGTGAAGCGAAAGTGGAACGAGGAGATCGAGAGTGCATGGGTTTCGGCTTTACACTATGATTATGCGGGGCTCTGGAGTCGGACAAAGGGGTATGCGGGTGAGCTGGTCGACCGGGCAAAGTCATCATAGGTGCGTCGGCTGACCCACCCGACCCGTATGCAGCTGACGCGGGTCTAGATGTATGCAGATGCAGTGACAATAATTCATTAATATCCGCTCATACTATCCGGAACCCGCCTACTACTGAGCCGCGCTATGTCGCGTGTCTGCTGTCCGCGGCATCCGGGCTGATTGTCGTGTCTCACTCGCCGTTCCGAACACCCGCCCATGTCGCGGCCTGGCTGTATGCTGCAACTGACATGTCTGGCTTGGGTAAGTGCCGCGTCACTGAGATCATGGGTCTCGAAGGCGCCGTTGTTTTGCTTATAAGGTGGCCTCTTCGCCTTCATTCCCTCCATCAACGTCCTGTTCGATACAGCTCACCCTCCTCGTCGCTGGTCGCCTTCACTCCCACGCTCACGCTCACACACAACCACATCTCGCAATGTCCACCTGCTACAACGCCTCCCGCTTCGGCATGTCCATCAGCCCCGACGACCTCAGCAGCCGGCTGCACGAGGTGCACGAGGACATCCTGCACGCCGCGGTCCACCAGCTCTCGGTCGACGAACGTACCGCCCTTGTCCAATCCCTCCGCCACCTCGCCGCTCGTCTCAACATCACGGCCGAGCTTGCCTGGTCGATGCGCAGCGGCAAGCCCATCTCGATCCCGCGATCCGCTACGAGCGGCACCACAGCCGGGGACATGATGTACCTGCAGCTGCCGCACACCTACTCCTCCACGTCAAGCATCTACTCCGCGCTCCGCATGACCGCGACGATGCAAGAGCAGTTCACGCACATCCACACCCTCAAGCTCTCCTATGCCGACATCGACTGGCTTGAGGAGCTCGAGATCCGCGCACGGACGCTCGCCTTCGAGTTCCTCACCGAGCTCGCGCCCATGGTCGAGCAAGTTCGTGGCAAGAGAGCGCAGTTGGGCCTTGTCTCGCCGATGAGCCGCACATGGTCTGACTCGACCACTTCAGCGCTGTCGGATCCTAAACTACCCCCGGACGACTGCTCTTCCAATGACTCCCTACCTTCGAGTAGCTGGGCTACTCGAGGCTGGTGAAGTCTCATCACCCATCTCCATCTTGCTAGCTAAGAAGTTCAGGGCATCCATTGTATCGATAGATACCTACACTGTATCATACTCCACCTGACTTGCACGAGCGTTGTTATACTGCATGGAGGGAACGAAGATCCATTTCAACCCAAGAAAGATATACATTATGAATCTATGCAAACAGTCCTTTTTGTGACCCTTTCCTTTTGCGCCATACGAACGATTACCACAGCGGCACCTCAACCTCGAGCCCCGGGATCCTGCTGCGAACAACACGACCCTCCTTCATGACACCAAGGAGGAACTCGTTCTGGCGGTCAATGATCGTGCAGTCCTTGAGCGGGTCGTCCTTTAGGAAAATGATGTCGGCAAATGCACCGGGGGCGATGGTGCCGATCTTGCCCTCCATCTTGAGCAACTTGGCCGGGTTCGTCGTCGCCTGCTTGAGCACCGTCGCACTCGGGAGCACCTTGGAGCGGACGACGAACTCCTGGGTCTGGAACGCATGCATCACGCCGAGCAGGTCGGAGCCGTAGCACACCGTCACGCCCGCCTTCTCGGCGTTCTGGATCGCGACCAGCCCGGCGTCGCGCACCATCGCGTTCTTCTCGCGCTGCGAGGGGAGCAGGAACTTCTCGAACGGAGGGTTCATGATGATGCCGTGCACGGCGAGTGTTGGCGTCAGGTAGATACCCTTCTCCGCCATGAGCTTCGCGGTGGGCTCGTCAAGCAGGTTGCCTGCACCATGGTCAGACATCTCCAGGCTAAGATGCAGGTGTATGCGTACCATGCTCGATACCGCCGACACCAGCCTCGATGGAGTGCCGGATGCCCTCGTTCGTGTAACAATGGGAGGTCGTGATGATGCCGCCCATGTTCTTGACGGTAGTTGTGATCGCGACGATCTCCTCCTTCGTGAGCTGGGTCGCCTCAAGCGCGTCGGTGACTGAGCCGACACCTCCGGATGTCTGCACTCAGGTAAGCATCGCCGGTGGTAAGAGCACCACAAGGCCACTTACGGTTATCTTGATATGGTCCGCACCCATCCTCATCACCTCCCTGGCCGCCCGGAGCGCCTCCGGCACACCATCAATGAGCCTGCCGAGCCCAGTCCCGCGCACACCGCAGCACCCTTGCTGAGCGTACGGGTCCGTGGAGTCACCATGGCCACCAGTCTGGGACAGAACGGGCCCACCCTGGAAGAGCCGCGGGCCGGGGAAGAGCCACTGCTCAACCGCTTGAGCTTGCGGCTTGCTGGCGCCGCCGACGTCGCGGACGGTGGTGAAGCCTTGGGAGAGCATGTCTGTTCCGGGTTAGTATGCGACTGGGTAGGGGAATGCGGAACGCACTCTTCAGCACCCAGGCAGAACGCAGGAGCGCCGTGTCCCTCACGCCGTTGATCGTGTCCACGATGTTCTCGTACCCCGGAACAGCCATGATATGGACATGGCAGTCGATGAGCCCCGGGCACATATAGAACCCCTTCGCATCGATCACGGTCCCCTGAAGCTCCTCGACCGTCAAGCCGAGGTCGCTCTCCTTGCTAGTCGGCTCGAGGCTCCTGATGATCCCTCCGCCCAGCTTGACCGTCACGTCCTTGAGCACCTTCCCGGCCGCGGGGTCGACGACGTTGGCATGCACGAAGATGAGCGGTGTCTGCTCTGGGAGGGCCCAGGGCTTGGCGGTGATGTCCAGGTCGGGAGGGACGGGGTACTGCACGTGCCGGAGCGTGCTGTGACGCTGGATCGTGGGCACGGCGGGCGCGCCGCTCGTGTACGCCGCGCCAGGGGGTGCGGTGGTGTTGTAGATCTGCATACTGGGGGCCGCTCTACTCAGCTGACTCGCAGCGCGTGGTGTGAATAACACTCACTCTGGCTAGACTATGGCGGTCGAGGATAGAGAAGCGGGAGGTGCAATCCGTTGTATGTTGGCGTGTCCATTCGTGTTGGGAGCGAGCAAAGTGACAGTGACGGGTCGCGGCGGGTCGGGGCCGGTCGAAGCCCGATCGGGAGTACCAACACGCACCAATCGCACCTCACATCCCCTACTTATGAAACTCGCGTGTTCCGGGGTATCAATCCCCCAGCCATCCCTTTGCCGAATTGATAAGGTTGGAGGGCACAAATGGGGACAGAGCAGTTTATTGTCATTGTAACAACACTACTTTACAACACGTTCTTCATTCCTATCCTTGTTCATAGATGCTTAGACGTCCTCAACGACCATAGTAACCCCCTCCCTGCTGCTGGCCATACCCGCCATATCCATTCTGCTGCTGAGGCGGCGGAGGTGGAGGATACGCACCCGGGTAAGCCGGCTGCTGACCCGGCGGAGGAGGGTACGCCGGTCCCGGGCTGGGGCGGGGCGGTTGGTTCCACTGGCCCTGCTGTGGCGGCGGTGCCGGGTATGCGGGGTATGCGGGCTGCTGTGGGGGGGGAGACTGGTAGCTCGGGTAAGGAGAGCTTGTGGCCGGAGGGGGAGGCATGGAGGGGTATTGAGATTGGCCCGGCGGAGGAGGATACGAGGGCTGACGCTGCGGTGGAGGAGGGAGGGAGGGTTGGCGAGGTGCCTGCGGCGTTGGCTGAGAAGGGAGAGAAGGGCGTGGAGGCTCCATCGAGAATGCCCCACCAGCAGTGAACAAACCCGAGTAAGGATCAGCAGCCGGTGCACGGGCTGGCTGATGGGTAGGAGGTGCAGGGAACGACGGGTATGCTGACGGCGCAGTAGGCGTAGCTGCTGCCCGAACGGGCGACATGGGTGCCTGGGGCCGAGGTGGCTGCCAGTGGGAGGCCTGCTGAGGAGGAGGTGGCGGACGCTGCGGTATGCCGGCGTCGTGCAGTGACATGCTGCCGAACGTCTTCTCGAGTGAGCTGGTGGACGGCGGCAGGGGTGGGGTTGGCAGAACAGACGAGCTCGGTGACTGAAGACGGCGCTTCGTCTCCGCCGACGAGATAAGCCGATCCCGTTCTGCGGCGCGGCTCTTCGTGAACGAGGAAGCATCACGGCGGAGGTTCGAGACCATGTTGTTGAGATCGCCGTAGAACCGCAGACCCTTGCTAATACATGGTTAATAATACGTCAGAGCGGTGGACACAGTAGGACACACCTAAGTCCGTCCCGAACCTCGGCATATATCTCCCTCACGCGACTGTATCGGCCACCCGACTCCTTTGCCTTCCTATCCTCCTGTTCCCACTTCCTCGCCCACTCCCTAGCCTGCTTGCCAGTCGTCAGATTCCTCCACAACTCGGCAACTTCTCCGATGAGCTGTTCCTGGACAGCGAGAGTGGCTGTAATCCGAGACTGATAGGGTCGGAACTTCTCCAGCTCGGCAGTGAAAAGCTGAGAATCCATACCAGGCTGGGATCGGCGGTTGAGTAGAAGAAGGTGCGAAACATCATCGTCTTGAATCTTCTGCTTAAGGTCCTTCAGGACCTCGCCGCGCTCTCTTCGGACCTTGTTGAGCCGTCCGACGCGCTCGTCAATTTCCTTGACCTTCGCCTTGACATCGTCCCGAGCACGATCATCGTCATCAATGCTGAGATCGGTGTCGACCAAGTTGATGCTATTGCTCCGCTGGACATCCGGCAGTGCTTGACCGGAGAGCAGAGTGGCGACATCGCCTTCTACGGAGGCCCATAGGGAATAGATCTTTGAGTCAGACTCACTGGCCGATCTGAACGCATCCCGATTTTCGCGCAGGCGCTGGCGGAGGTCCTTGGTCAATGGCGCAGACGGTTCTTGTGTCCAGAACTCTTGGTATTTGACCTAAACGACGTTAAGGTCTGCGAGCGCGGCCGCAAATAAATCACTGGACTCACCCTATTCGCCTCGCAATCCCTTGTTTCGATCTCCAGTTCTCGCTCAATAGAGTCCAGATCCTGGCCCACAGCCATCTTGAGCTTGTCGAGCTCAGCAAGCATGTTCCGCACGGTACCCCTCTCCTCCTCGCTCCGGATCTCCGCCTCGTAGCGATAACGCTCATCTTCTGCCTTGTCCGCTCCTCCAGCTGCAGCCACTCCGCCATCGCCCCAGTCGCGCCATTTAGCAATCTGAGGTCCAATAACACCCAGGTCGCGTAGCCCAAGCTCGGCTTCGTCGTCTGCTTCCTGAACGCGGGCGTTTTCTGAACGAACGAGCTTCGCCTTCTCCTCGCTGTAGATACTGGCGCTCTCGTGGACACCCATGGGTATGAGTCGGGTGAAGAAGTCAGGTCCGATGACCGCCTGAACGTCTGTCGAGGCGTAGATCTCCTGGATAGGGATCGGAGTGGCTACCGCCAACTTGTCAAGTTGTGGCAAAGCGGCTTCCGAGGGCAGAACAGCGTTGTAAATCAGGTCGTTGTCCTTCGACGCCTGCTCACGAGCAGCAGTGACGGTGGCCAGGTGCGCCTTGGTGAGCTCTGTGATGCTTGATGACGAATCGGCGGGCAAGGTGGGCGAATAGGACGACAGAGCATATGGCGTGAACGAGTTGCACATCCGGTTCGCCTCCTTGGCGAGCGTCTCGGCGACTTGCAGGCGAGCGAGCGCTTCACCATGCTTGGATTCCTTCGTCTCGACTTGCGATCGGTAGAAGTGGGCGACGGACATGAAGTACTTCGCCTTGATCTGGATGAGCGACACCCAATTGCGATCGAAGATGCCTCGGCCCATGAAGTCGCGCACTTCCTCTGCCAGGCCCGTATATAGGAAGCCGGTCTGAGAGGCGATCTTTCCCACGAGCGCATCACTCTTCTTGGTGTCACGACTCTGCTCGAAGAACACTTCAGTTGCTTGCGCCATCATGATGCCAGTCAGCATCTTGACGACTTCCTTGGAAAGGTCGGTGGATGGCGCATGTAGAAAGTTCTCGTTGATGTAGGTAAGCAGGCCGGCAGAGGAGCGGAAGTAGTAGAAAGCGCGCTTGATGCCCTCCGGAGAGCCTCGGTGCTGTTGCTGAGCGAGCGTGGAGTGGACAGCGGCGATTTGGAAGATGACGCATGCCTTCTCGAACGCCAACGATGTTTGGGTGGTCAACTTGGACGTGAATGCATCGTACCTAGAAGGACATGAGGACCAACTCTACCGCCGGACGTCACCCGCTCACCAAGGGAATGAGACCTTGATCTCAGCAAAGCGCAGTTCTAATAGCTCCAGCTGTCCGAAGTATTTGTACAACAAGTCTCTGGCTGAAGGGCATCATGAGCATACATTGAGCATTCGAGGGTATTATATTAGACGCACCAGTCTGGTCGCTGCCTGCTCCCCTGACCGCATCCTGCCTGCACCTCTGCAACTGGCCGATCTCGTTGGTGTAGTTGTCCGGGTTGTCACCATACGAGTGTGAGATGGCCTGACGCAGCGGTGTCGTCCAATCCACCTCGTCCGTCTTCTTCAGCGGTATAGCGATAGTCGGGCTCTGCATCTTGAATGCCTACTGTGACGAGACGGTAGGAGTCAAGCTGCTGTGGGCGATGCTACGGAGCGCAGCCAGAGCAGGTGCTCGACTCGCACACCCGGACCGGGTTCAGAGGGCATCGCCACGACAGGCTCACCCTACATCACGACCTGCCTGCGCGTCGTAGCTCGTCGCCCATCCTCCACGATGTCTGGACAGTATCAAACATTGGACGCCGACGAGGAAGCCCCGCCTCTGGAGTTCAAGTGTGAGTATACTGAACTCTCTCTCGAGCCATGCTGATCAACCATTGGCAGCGTTCCTCGGCACGACCGATGAAGCTGCGCAACCTGTCCAAGGCGCGACATCATCGCGTCGAGGTGCGTTCTCTGCACAACCGCAACTGCATGCGCATTGACGTTGCCTATGCAGGCTACACGACGGACCGACCAGTAGTATCAGGCTTCTGGCAAGTCGAGTACTACCAAAAATGGTTCGACGTGGACACCAACACGGTACGCCGCACTCTGGCCGTTAGTCGCCTCAACTTAACCCCATCCAGGTGCTCAAGCGTTGCCTCATGTCCATGTATCCAAAAGACCCGCATATAATGGGCCCGGAAGGACCAGACCTGTACGGACCGTTCTGGACCTTAACGACACTCATTCTGTCCCTTTTCGTGTCATCATCGCTGGCTTCGTCCGTCTCGTCGTATCTGTCGTCTGAAGCGACCGACTACAACTGGACCCTGCTTAGCGTCGCCGTGTCGCTGGTGTACGCATATGGGCTGGGTCTGCCTGTAGCGGTATGGGCCGCGTTGACATGGCTGGGTGTGCAAGAGTGCAGTGTTGTGGAGTGTTTGAGCATCTGGGGCTATGCCATGACTGGTACGTCGCTTCCTGTATGAGTGCCGTACCTCGATACCAATCACATTTGCAGTCTGGATACCAACTGCCTTGCTATGCATCATTCCGGTACCTTTGCTGCGATGGGGTCTCACCTTACTGGCCGCGCTCATCTCGTTAGCGTTCATCATCCGCAATGTCTATCCTATACTGGCGACAGTGAGTTATTCTACCAAACGAGTACAAGGCTTGTAGCTGATGATGCGTGACAGGCCGAGGCGAAGTCGGTACGACTGTTCGTGATCGTGTTTGTTGTCATCCATCTGGGCGTTGCGCTCTCCTTCAAAATTCTCTTCTTCTCCTACTACGTCGTCGAGCCTATCGGCACCGATGAACCAATCCGTAGACTATTGTCTCTGTAATCACTAACAATACCCAATGCGTTCATGCACTACCATCCGGCACAGGGACTTGCCGAGCCAGAATCGTCCTCGAGGACAACTGCGTCTCTGCGGCGGTGCGGTCTATTGAATATCAAACCCCTGTTTCTTCCAACTTCCGAATCCATCAGAAGGTGCGGGTTTACCGTGCCCGCTTTACTGTCTGGCATGACTGGAAATGGTTCTCGTCGGATTTGCACCGTGCCGTCCTCTCCTTCAGCCTCATTCCTTCTCGACCATGGATAGAAAGGCAAGAAAAGATCCTCGCTCCGCGACCGAGCTGATCACAGACCTCATCCCGCAAGCTGTCAAACGTAATGCGAACGACGAAGTGCGCCGTTTCGCGGACAACTTGGCACTGGTCTCTTCGCAATGGTACCGTGCAAATAACGGACGAGCAAATATACGGCCCTTCGACGACGGCTTTCCATCCGCGGCTGTCTGGGAGCTTCCGCTCGAACGGAAGTCTGCTCTCTTGTACAGCATTGCGGCTCTTTGTTGGAGGAAAGGCTATCCGAAGGGGACAAAATACTGGCTGGATCGGTTTTGGGAATCTATCCGAGTGTGGCTGACAGGAACGCACCGGCCGAACGCGGGGGAGCAGCTACCGTTCGCCCTTCCCCATTGGTGGCATCCGCCGTTCGAGCCATGCGAACCCGTCGTCTTACCTAACCTATGGGAGAAAGAGTTTCAAGCCCCTACGCGCTTTCCGCCCTGGTATCATACGGATTACTATCGCAATCAGGTGCACCAGACCGCTAGCATCGTCGCTGCCCCGGGTGACGTGAGGTTTGGCGGCAACTGTGTTATCATGCCTGAGGCTCGCATCGTCGTTCGCCCCCATCGATTGAATCCCGAGAGAAAGACGCTGCTTAACTTGGGGAAGTATGTCCTTGTTGGCACTCAGACCGTGATAGAACCGTCGAGATTGGAGTACAAAGGCAGAGACGTGTACCTGCCCGGTCACATTGGGGACTATACCATAATCGGGATGGGGGCCAAAGTCAAGGCCTACTACATCGGCAACTTTGTCTCGATCGGCAAGGACAGCATCATCGGTGACAGAGTCATTATCCAGGACGGAGCTCACATTGGCGACGGAGTGGTGGTACCAGCGGGGACTGTTGTGCCGCGGGATTGTTCATGGACGGGCCAACGACATTGCTTTGCGACCAAGTTCCAGCAACAATACTTTCCTGTCCGAGACAAGATTCGATCGATGTATGCAGAGCTGTTCTGTTAGGGGTGAGGCTGCTGGATCGCACGAGGAACGGTTTGGTCGGATGGTTTCATTTTAGCTTGCCGCCCTGCGTCTCAGCAACGGCCTTGACAGCAGGATGTATTTGTCGATGCATTGTAATGTCTTACGAGAGTATGTTCATGTCACCCGGCATGGAGGAGTTCGGCCACGGCCGAACTGAGAGATCGTGCAATCTAGAACGACCCCACGGTGCTCAGAACGATATCGTCCTTCTTTCGGTCCGGGTGAGGGCGGATCGCGTGAGGCATGCCGTTGCCCGTGGAAGTCCTCATGTGTTGTTAGGGCGCTCCTTCCGCCGCCTCGTGTACCGGGAGCACGCCTCTTTCAGAAGCCACATGCCCCTATGGCGCTGCTGCTGGTGCCGCAAAGTCACATCGAACGAATGGCAGGGCTGAAAGATACCGATGGCAGAGTGCGGCCCTCAATGCTAGGGTCTGCCGTGTGCCTGGTGTCATGTTTGCATTGACGCCGCCGAACGGCCGAACGCATAAGATGGACGCCTCCAATCTCTTCAAGCTGGGGCGTCATTGATATCGATGTAGTAAGCGGCACGTTTTTCATCGCTAAATTACCTAGTTTAGATCTCCATTTCCCGGATCAGGCGGCACGCCGTCGCCGCTCGAGATCGGGACGCGGACTCGGCTCTTCGACCAACTGTATGCTCCCAACTGCGTCTTCAAAAACTGCGCTTCTAAATGCCTGTTTCTCGCATTCAGACCGATCCCTAGCACGGCGTGCAGGTCTCTAACGTGTTCTCCACACGCAGCAGTTCTGGTCGGGGCGAGGCATTGGTACGGCAGTTGCCTTATGGCTGCTTCCGTTCTTGCACTTTTCTCCCGTTTTGGGGTGCTTTCCGTCCTGATCCTGTACGGGCTTCTCTTCCTCACCACAAAATCCTGGTTTCGCCTCTGATCAAGAGGGAGATTACGGCTTCTGGAAACTGGACATGCCCTTCTTGCATCTGTGGAATGGAAGGCCACCCTGAGAATGTTAGGCGGCGGGCTGCGCCCATTGATCTGGCACAGAGTCTGGAATTTGAGTCAGGAATTTGAGCGGCACCACGTCATCATTGTTATGATGGCTTAGCGTGGATAACATTTCTACACCATAGCCCATCTGGAGGGGGTGTCGGATACCCTGACTTAGAGGTAACACAGAGGCTTGGCCTTGGTTCAGACTTGGGCCCTGTCCCCCGCTTACTGGTTCAGGTCAGAATGTCCTGAATCTCTTCCGGTAAACCCTAGATAGAGCAATGCTCCCCCGTTTCACACCAAGATCATTTTTCCCATGCCCACGCTTTTGATGATGCATCACGCCGAAGAGCTCGGCCATCATTGGATAAACCTTCGTCAGTGGCTGCCTGAGGTACACCCATGAGAGCACAGGAATGCCGCACAAGAGACCGTCCGGCGGGTGTGCTTTGGCATGGAATGCTCGAGACCCGTCCGTGTGTGGATTGCGGGAGCCGCGACCGGAGGCTAACTGATCGGGCGTGCGGAGATTCGGGAGATAAAATCATTCAAAAGGTCTTGCGAACGGGGCCGAGTAAGTCCTCACCTTGTAGGGAGTATTCGGACGACTGGGAGTGGAAGGTCAATGTCTTTCGATCTGTGGCAGCTGTCCTGACCATCCAATACAACACCTTTGGGCGTGGAAGTGAGCAACAAGGAAGTGACATGCAACAAGCGTGTCATTCTCTTTGTTATCATTTATTTAGACCCGGTCAAGTTGTCTTCTAGACGATTCGTGAGCTTTGAGGATGGCGTGCTATGATGGACGGGTGCTTCCAGAGATGATAGCCTTTCCGGCTAACAAAAAAGGTGAGATGTCCGTCCATGATCTACACCAATCATTGGAAGGTAGAGATCGTTGACCCTGCCTTACTATAACATGGCTGACTGGTGTGAGCTTCGAACACCGGCAAGAGCGGCAAAGGGCCAGTCTCAACGGCGGACCCCCCTAGGCATCCGCCCGTGAAAGAGAAAGGGCGGCCATGTGGTTGTGCAAGTCGGTTTAGGTCCCGATGGGCCGAGGGTTGGGGGACAATTGACACATTATTGTCAGCGAGCAATATTGCACGCGACATGGGACAGCTGGTCCCTGACATGAAAATTCATGAGGGCGAGTTGGGTCGGCCAAAGCCCCGTCGACCGTGTGCCGGAATTCCCATACTTTCCCCCCCTCGCCGCGAGGCAGGGCTGGCCTACCCGAGTCTATACATGCATTTAAGACCTTTTTGCTTCAGATACCGTAATGTGATAGTCTAACCGGAGCCCCATCTCTGGCTTAGGGGCTCTCCATCTGGCGCCTCGCTTATATACAATTCCTTCGCCGGCCGCTTGGCCGCCCCATCCTGACGCCGCCCCCGTCTCCAGCTGTTCACCCGATACCTCCCTTCTTCCCTTGGAAGAAGCCACACACGGCCGTGGACTTGTCCGTGGCATGATGCTCACTGAGGGGCTGTTCGCGAGCCCGTCCAGTTTGTGATAGCCTGTCTATCAACCCACCCGGTGCCTGAGTCGCACATTCACGAGCCCTGCGCGAGGTCGACTCGCCGTCGTCTTCGCACGCTAACGCCTTCCAATCTCTACCTCGCTCTTCCCTCTTGTGGACGCACCCGTGCAGCAGCGCCATCTCTCTCGCCCTCTCCTCTCCTCCGCCTCGAGGCAAGAACTGTCTTTCCTGCCAGCACGGACGAACCCTCAAAAGCACTCCCTGAGTGCACCCGCATCTGACGAATCTTCTTCCCCTTCGGTTCTCTGGCACTGTACGACCCGCAACGCACGCTTAGAAGCTTCTCGCAACCGATACCCCCTCCCATTGTCTACTGGATACTGGGATCTAAACCAAAATGAGTGGACAGGAAAGCTGGAAAGTCGCGCTGTTCGGCGACGGTGCCGTCGGCAAGACAGCCATAGCGGTCAAGGTGAATAAAATATTCACGAGGAACCCAAATGAAGTGCTCATCGCCTTCGCGCTAAGTTCACGCGTGGAACCTTCCTAGAAGTCAGTGGATCTTTCGCTTTGGTGACCCTTGAACAATTCCTGATGCCGAATAGACGTACGACCCAACTATAGAGGATTCCTACCGCGTGCACGCCTCGTTTCAAGGCAAGCCCGCGTTTCTGGAGATCGTGGACACGGCTGGTCAAGGTCAGAGCCCGCTGGCATGCTTTAGAGGCGATGCTGACCTGTGCTAGATGACTATGCCACATTACGAGATCAGTGGCTCCAGTGAGTAATGCCCGGCTACTGCGCGGTTACATGGAGCTCAGACTCATTCAGCGAGGGCGATGCCTACATCCTCGTCTATGCCGTCAGTTCAAGAAAATCGTTCATGCGTGTCAAGGCAATGGAGAAGGCGATCATTCGAGCACGGTCAAAATCTGTACACGTCTATCCAGTATCCATTCTCGTCGGGAACAAGTACGATCTGACAGATCAAGCGGGCGGGCGGGAAGTCGGTGCGCAGGAAGCGTACGAGCTCGCGCAGCAGTTTGGCTGTCATTTCATCGAGACCTCCGCCAAGTCCGGGTACAATATCCAGAAGATGTTCGAGACGCTCGTGGTCGCACTCCGCAACCGCCACGCCGGTCGACCGAGCACAGCACCGCCAGGCACCATCTGGGATCGTTCGGTGCCTGTATCCCCAACCAACGGCCAATCTCCCTCATCCTTCCGCTTCCCCCCTACCCAGTCTCCACCAATGCCGTACTCAGCAGGTCCAAGCGATCCGTACGCATCACGTTCCCGGCAAGGCAGCACACCGACTCTACGCCCTAGCGCATCCGCTTATCCCCTTCCTCGCTCCCCCTCTCTGCACGGCAATGCACCGCCTACCACGGGACCAGGCGCGAAGCAGCTCCGCGGGCGTAGCTCGACATCCGCTCTCCGCTCCCCCACCGACAGCACCGCACCACCACCCGTCCCTCCACTGCCAGTCAGTGCACGATCGATGGGTGGCCCCAACGCCCCACCCGGGGGAGGGAGGGCAAAGATGAGGGTTAGCGATAAGACGGCGGCGAAGATGCAGAAGAGCGCGACGAAGGAAGCAGAGAGGAGGGAGAAGAGCAGGTTTAATGGGAAAGGGGGCGTATTAGGAGGTTCTAGCAAGCAGGGTGGTGCCGGAGACAAGGACGGGAAGTGCATCATATGCTGATGCCGGTCCTGCTCTGTGTTCCTGCTTCTGGTGGAGAGGACGATGAGCGGAGGGGAGGAAGCAAGAAGAGGAGGAGGAGGAGGAGGAAGGGAGGAGAGGAGAAGGAGGGAGGAGGGAGGGGAGGGGCGACCGACATCACACGACTGGCCTGCCCCTCGAGCCTGGCTTGGGCAACGGCGCTCGGGCGGCTGACCAGCAAGACGACCTCACGCTCATGCATGCGGCTATCACCAAGATCACGCACGAAATGGGTTGCATGCATGCACTCGCTGTCGAGGACGGAGAGCCGTGGGCGTATATAGCAGGAAAAGACACGCTTCGTGTCATGTACAAGTTGTACATCATCTTCACATCATCTCCACCACCACCTTCACCTTCATTTCACGCGCACATCCTTCGGACCTGACGATTCCAAAAGGCGCCTCGAAGGTACCGCTGTTGTCTTACGCTCTACATGGCCTTTCATTACGGAGTCTGCGAGTCGGACTGGACTGGATGTATATTAGATTGCACGGATGTAGCAGACAGGAATGCAATGTCGGTTCAGCATCAACAATGCAACAATGCGTTCAACAGCAAGATGCAGTCTGGTGATTCATAGGCAACAGACAGTACTGGAATGGTGTTGAATGATACCCATGTACAGAGCTCTCCAGCTAGGGGAGGTACCGAGTAGCGCCCACTGGTGCTCCCAGCACTCTCATACCTCTCCCAGTCCCACTCTGTCCATCTCTCACTGCATCCAACCATATGTCCCTGATGACCATTGTTACCCCCACAGCAAGATCCTTAAGCTCACAGTGGGTAGGTCGTGTAGCAAGCGATGAGCGTCATCCATGTTCTGTGCTTTGGGTCACCGTCATCCCTTACTCAGCCCAGAGCCAAGGAGCACCCGACTGTGGCTGCGAGTACATGCAAGCGCGTTAAGCGAGAGGGTTGGATCGGTACTGTATACCAGTACAGTGGACGTGTCTGCAAAGGCAAGTGAGCTAGGTTCGGGTGGAGGGAAAGTGCGTGGCAATCCATGGGACGTACTTGAGGCTGCAAACCGCTCACAACCTAAGCCTTCTATGCAGTCGCCGAACCCATCCTCAGGGCGCCGGCCATCCGTAATCCATAAGTAGCCATAGGGCAAGCTCCATGTCTGTCATACATCATTGTGCGAGGGATCGTCGTTATGAGCAGCAAAGTAGTACTGTAACCTCGGCCTCGACACGTTAGGGGACGCGATGGGTGACCGAGACGACGGCGCGCGGCGGCGGCCATCGTCGCTTGCCGCAATGGACACTGAGCGTCTCCATCTCAACGATCACATCTCTGCTTATCATAGCATCGAGTCTCTGCGAGACACCTTCCCCGGACATATCTCAACGTTTGACAACGTCGCCCGATCTTGCTGCACGCTAGGACTTGAGGGTGGGCTGTATGGCGGCGCCGTGATCGCCTGACGACCGGACGGGATCTCGATCTACCGTCGGGAGGATCATGGTGCGCCGAAGCTGTTTCCTGCAGCGAGGATAATGATATCGATTGATGTTCTGCAGCGTCTCGTAGTAATGCTAGCCACGTGGATGAGCTGAGCCATACAAACCTCCAGGAGCTCTATGGTGACTCACTGTGTCGACAGCCGTAGACTCCAGCTTGGTGGAATGCGGGAACATGCAGAAGTGGCTACGAATGGACCCACTCGCCGAACGGTCCCCAGTGGTCATCAATACGAGAGGAACAGTACATCAGGTGCTTGACATCATCAATGGGTAAGATATAAGTTGGGCATTCGAAGACTCATAAGAGGCGCCAACATCTCATGCGGCTAGGCTCGATAGCCACGCGCACAGCTCTCCGCTACTTGCGGCTCCCGCTGCTCGTCAAAGCCACACACACCAGCGCATGTGCTACGGGGCAACCCTGGCTTGCCTCCCCTTCGGGACAGCGCTTATTCACTCTGTTCAGGGACGAGGCAGTGTAGATCTTCGTGATAAGGACGCGGGCAGGTATCTGCCTCGGAGGCTATCAATGCTCATTTGGGGTCTCACCGTTACACACTGGCTGTCTCGGAGGCGCGAGATGGGTTGGTGTTAACGCTCATCCAGTGGGAGTACACAATCCCTCGCCCCATGCCGCCTAGCACATCTTGACACCAGGCCTTGCGATATGGATGATCCTGGACCGAGTTATTCAACACAGGACATTCCTGCCACGCCAAGCAGCCAGGCAGTCGACACCGTTTTAGCGCCTGCGCTGCTTGAATTGTAAGCTCCCTATCATTTAGGCGCTTTACTGAATCTAGTGCTTAAAACATAACGTCAGTGCTACCCGACCAACTTCCCTTGCACTTGCCGCGCAAGCCATTCCTGAAGTGCTCACCCTAAAGGATCTCACAGCTGGTATCGAAAACATCTCTGGAAATCCCGTTGGGGGTGGTGCACGGGGGAACGTATGGACCGCCCTTTACATCAAAGAAAAGGTTGCACTGAAGACAATACGAGCCTCAGGTCGTAAGTGGGAAAAGGTATGCGCTAATGCCCGTCGTCAGTGCAGACAGCGCACAGCTGACGGACGCACGAACCAGCATTTTGTACGAGAGCTCCGGGCGTGGACCGGATTGAGCCATCCAAACTTGCTCCCACTCTACGGAGTTTGCACACACGGACTTTCAGGCCTGGCGATGGTGTCTCCATGGATGGACTTCGGACGCATCTTGGATTACTTGAATGATCACAAAGAAGCCCGACGAGACCCCTTGGTGCGTGTGGTGCACCTTCAAATCGCAGAGAGACGGGTGCTCACTGGAGCTCCAGATATTAGGAATTGCCAAAGGATTATGCTATTTACACACTCTGGAGGATCCGATCGCGCACGGCGATCTGAGAGCGGTACGACGGACGTGGGTTCAATCGTCTGCCATTTATGCTGATCGCCCCGATAGGCCAATGTCCTAGTGAACGCGGAGCATGAGGCTTGTCTCGCAGATTTTGGCCTTGCTCGGTTTGTCTTTACTTCCCAAGACACCTCGGAGTCAGAGAGTGGCACTCAAGGAAACGAACGATGGATGCCGCCTGAGCGCTTCTCGGATACCGAAATGACGTCAGCTACATCCGTCACCACAGTAGCGGACGTATACGCGTTCGGGATGGTCATATACGAGATCTACACCGGGCTGAAGCCATTCCACCATGTTCGGAATCATTTCATCGTTGTGAGAATGGTAAGCGCTGGAGATATCATGCAGCGTCCAACCCTGGAGGGCACGGACACAGAACTGTGGGACGGGATGTGGGCTCTCGCTGAAGACTGCTGGAAGAAGGAGCCACATGCAAGACCAACTGCGGAGGAGCTGGTAGCGAGAGTTGGCGTGATGGTACGAGATGCCGTTGACCAATCACTCCCACCCACGAAGCCCCAATGACAGGTTATACTTCGGAGAAGCGGACCCTTCCCTCCTTTTGCGAGGAGGAAGAGGAGAGGAGAGTTGTCAGGTGGATAGGGATAACAAAAGCTCATTATCATGTACTATATTGCAGGATAGCTACTGTAGCATGTAATGTTTGGCGAACGGCGAGGATTCGTAATATGTTCCTTCAAGCAATCTATGGATCCGGGAGTCTGCCAACCTAGGGATATCCGGTGGCTGTGATAGCCGCACGCGCCGAGACATATATAAGGGTGCTCAGTCATCAATAAGCGCCCTGAATGTATGACTGGCTCACCTGCGATTTACCATGGCCGACCGTACTGTCCGCTCGAGCGATCGACGTACAGCGTATGATGACATCAACGAGGCATTGCAGTCTTTGAAAGATCTCACGCCGAACATTACGGACATCTCTACAATATCGGTCGAAGCTGGAGCCCATGGAGACATATGGATAGGAGAGTATCGCGGCGTCAAGGTCGCGCTGAAGACGCTGAGATTCATTCCCACGTTGTCATCCGCGAGTCGAAGAGTAAAGGTACACTCCCGCTGTTGTCCACGCTTAACGGATGATACTCAAGTCTTTTGGTCAGCGCCTAGTACGGGAGCTCACGATTTGGATGCAACTGCATCATCCTAACGTTCTCGAGCTCTACGGTGCATCCGCACATGGGCCGTATGGATTTGCACTTGTATCACCCTGGATGGAGCATGGAAACGTGGCTAGGTATCTCCAAAGTACACCTGAAGCCAAGCGGACTCCGCTGGTAAGACCATGCACGAGACACGTGCTCCAGTATCTCATGCACGATCCAGGTACTCGACGTCATCAAGGGGCTACAGTATCTACATGACAGATCCATTGTCCATGGAAATCTGACTGGGGTACGAGGCAATAGCTTTAGCGATATGAACGAATACTGATAAATACATCAGAGGAACGTCTTAGTCAATCAAGCTGGACAGGCGTGCCTGGCCGACTTCGGTCTTGCGTGGGTATGGACGGAGGGTCAGGAAAGCGAAGCATCAGAATCCAGCGAGTCGCCTCTAGGCACCCTTCGCTGGATGGCACCCGAACGAGTCATACCGGAGCATTATGGGATGACTGCGGCATCGTCCTTCACCCCAGCTGCAGACATCTACTCGTTTGCAATGGTTGCATACGAAATCATTTCCGGATCCATGCCCTTCGCGGAGATCCGGAATCCCTACATCCTCTTCCAGCAGATCGAACGAGGCGATCGCCCGAAACGTCCCACAAGCGGAGGCGAGTATAGTGCATTTGATGATGCTCTCTGGAGCACCATAGAAGATTGTTGGAAAGAAGACTGGAGAGCGCGGCCGAAGGCGGACATAGTCGTCGACGAAGTTACGGCCGCTATTGTTCCCGATCGACTTGAAGAGATGGTTCGTATGCATAGCGCAGATCTATCAAGGGACCGCGAAGATGACAAGTCCGAACTCGAGCGTCATGCGGAAACGTCAATACAGGAGGAGGGGCCTCAAGTGACAGAATCAACTCTGTATGAGGCACTCCTAGCAATATCCGTTCAGATGCTCACTGGAGATGTAGACCTGTCACTTCGGCAATCCCTCTCAGCCTCTTACTGAAGGACAATCCATTGCTACAGTCGATGACGAATGTGACGCCATTTCTTCAAAACGTCAGCCCTGCTGCAGTTCACACTGGCACCCGCCGTGCGATATGGACTGCCGAGTATAATGGTCAAAGAGTGGCACTGAAGACAGCGAGGATCGATACTTCATCGTCTCACACAGAACGAGTCAAGGTAACCGGTGACTTCTCGCTTCTAGTTTATGAAATACTTCTGACATTACGTACTCAGGATCTGATCAGAGAAATTTCGATCTGGTCGAGGTTACGCCATCCGAACATTCTCGAACTGTACGGCTTCTGTGAGCTGGAGTCATCCGGATTTGCAATGGTGTCGCGGTGGATGGAGAATGGAAGTCTAGTGGAATACCTCAAAAGGTATCCCAGCGCTTCTCGGCTGCCTTGGGTAAGTGTGAGGGACAAGACACAGCAAAGGCTAATGAACGGGCACAGATGTACGATATTGCTGAAGGGCTAAGTTATCTGCACCGTCAAGCCCCACCGATTGTGCACGGTGATTTGGCAGGGGTATGTAAGAGCCGAGACTCCAGATTTGCATATAGGCTTACATTGAGCATAGCGAAACATCTTGATAAAAGCAGACGGTGGAGCGTGTCTGGCGGATTTTGGCTTATCTCGGATTCTTTCCGCGGATTTTGGCCTATCTCGTGTTTTTCCTGGGAACATGGGCAACGAGGCGTCCCAAACGAGTATCGCGCGAGGCAACCCACGGTGGATGGCTCCTGAACGTCTGCAGCCGCAAAATTACGGCCTGGACACATCGAGCTCATTGACTATCTCGTCTGATATCTACTCCTTCGGAATGGTTGTCTACGAATTGTTCACGGGCCGCATCCCGTTCTATGAAGTCTCGAATCAGTTGAGCATTCCTGCCATGGTGGAGGCTGGTGTACGTCCGAGTCATCCCGGAGAAGAGGCTGTTCAGCTGGGATTGAGCCCTATCGTGTGGGATATGATGCAAGAATGCTGGAAGGAAGACTACAACACACGTCCAGAAGGAAGCCGAATCGTGCAGATGATTGCAGCTCTGGTAACCCAGGATGACACCCGACAAACAAGATCTTACATGTAGGGATGCGGGTCTGGCGATGTTGCCGAGAAAGCTCATATTCTTTCAGGGACTCCTTAAAGCTCCCACCCGTAATATGGGAAGAAGTAAAGCCGGCACTTACGCTCACGAGAGACATCACGGCATCAATCAAAAGTATCAGCGATCGACCACTTGGTCTCGGCGGACTCAGTGATGTCTGGACTGGTTCATATCTTGGTGTCAAGGTTGCTCTGAAGGCGCGAATGCGACCGCCAGTCGCTGAAGACGAGAGAATTGTGGTGAGTAGCGAGAGCATGTTTCTGTCATATATAAACATTGACTGGCTCACCACAGGTGACAGTAAAAGAAATAGCAATACGGGCGCGGCTGTTCCACCCCAACATCCTTGAGCTCTACGGCTTTTCCACGCATGAACCACCGGGATTCGCGATGGTGTCCCCTTGGATGCAGCATGGGGACCTTACTCGCTATCTGCACGCCTCAGTCGGAGTACCGCGGGTACAGCTTGTGAGTTGCAAGTAATAAGGGAAGAGACGATTTTCCTCATTGACGTTTGTAGATGCTCGACATCGCTGAAGGATTGAGCTATCTCCATTCCTTTGAGCCTCCTATCGTCCATTGCGACCTCAAAGCGGTGCGTGGTCTGGGGGAGAATGCTCCCGACTGAATTTTAACATTATCGACAGAACAATGTGCTAATCAAGAACGACGGCCGAGCCTGTATCGCTGGGTTTTCACTTGCTCGCTTTCTGGCGAAGGACGCTGGAGACGATTTAGAGGAGGAACAGGCTGCCATGGGCAACATCCGGTGGATGGCTCCGGAACGCGCCTTTCCTGAGAAACATGGATTGGAAACAAACGTTAGCGCCTGCACACCAGCGGCCGACGTATATTCGTTCGGCATGGTCGTCTACGAAGTCTTCACGGAGGCGATTCCGTACCAAGGGCAAGTCGACTTCGCAGTCGTTATGAAAGTCATGAATCGCGAGCTGCCTCCTCACCCAGGACCAGAGGCAGTGGAGAGAGGACTGGGCGACGCGATGTGGAGCCTCGCACAGGACTGCTGGAAAGAAAAGCGGGATGAGCGGCCGACCGCCACAGAGCTGGTCCGGAGAGTCTCAGATCTCATCAAACCAGATACCTCCCCTGTGTCAATTCCGCACGAATGACGCGGTCGCCCAACGCACATCGGCGTTCCTTCCTTGACGCATGGATGCCCAGATCAGTAGCTGAGCAGGGTATCACTAGTTGAGCAGGGTATACTATGATTCCATAGTCTGCAGGTGAATGTACAGTACAATGCGTGCCGCCAGCAACAGGCACTAATGTAGGATTTCGTTCGTGATTACTGCTCGAACTCTGTCAACTACTTCGAGGGCAGTTGGTCTACTCCAAGGATCTCTCGACCAGCAAGCTTCAGCAATCTCCCACATGGCGTCCTGTAGGTCACTGGAAGGGCACAGCGCCTGCTCCGGACGTTTTGGGCGCGTACCCTCCTGAACCATGCTCGCGATCCGAAAGGCAGCCGTAATTTGGTAGAATGGATCCTGGCCCGTATATATTTCATATATGACCATTCCACAAGAGTATATGTCGCTGGCCGTCGTCATGGCCCTGGCCGTCGTCAATCCATATTTCTCCGGATATAGCCGTTCCGGAGCCAACCATCGCGGGTTGAGATTGATCGGGCTGACTTCGGCATCCTGGCTTCCTGAGAACCCCCGGAAGGCGTACGAGAAGCCAAAGTCGGCCAAGCGAACCTCCCCAGAAGGGTCTACCAAGACATTGCTCTGACCGTCGTCAGAATGTGGAAGTGAGAGCACATTGTCTTGTACACATACCCCTCGTAAGTCACCGTGCACGATTCCTGTCTCATGCAGATATTGCAGCCCTCGGGCGATACCGAGCACCTATTCTCGAAGATCATTGAGTTTTCTATGACATACATGTCACAAACGTACCAAAGAAGGCCGACGAACCATGGGATCAAGGCGAAGATAACTGCGAATGTGTCCACGTTCCATCCAGGGAGAGACCAAAGCGAATCCATAAGGTCCATGCGCACAGACACCAAGGAGCGGAAGAATATTTGGATGCTTCAAGTCTTTCCAGATGTCGAGCTCCCTCGCAAGGCGCTGATAAGCATTAGAAACACCTATGAAAACTGCATTTGTCTATGCAGCGTACATGGATAATATGATGTGAGGGCTGGTATGACAGAACTCTCCGCGTCTTGATCGCCACTTTGTGGCCCTTATATTGGCCGATCCAGATGTCACCACGTGCTCCACCGTCAATCGCAATACTCGTGATATCTTGAATGTCGCCAGTGAGATCGACGGCAGAGCCGAGCTCATTTGTAAGGTGGCTGAATGCATTTTGCGAGGTGAATACTTCCGAAATCTCCGAGTCCGTGTCCTCAGGGAGTGCTGTCATCTGAGACAAAAGTTCCAAGGAGAGAGGTCGCCTCGTCGGATCCGCGTTCCAACATCGCAGGAGTATACTCCATACAAAATCATTCAGGCCCCTCTCCTCCGCTTGCTTTCCAGGATGAGGAGGACGATCGCCGGCATCGATGCGAGTTGCAAGCAGGAAGAGATTTCGTGTGTTAAAGAACGGTCGCTGACCAGCGTATATCTCGTAGAAGACGTTGGCCAACATGTAGACGTCCAAGGGAGGCATCAGGGACGTAATCGTTGTCATGCCATATTTATGAGGATTGAGCATTTCTGGTGCCATCCAGGGGACATATGCAGGTGACGTAGTGGATTCGGAGGTCGCATCAACTTGTGTTTCCAGTAGAATGCCGTGAATTGCGAAGTCAGCGAGACAGGCCACACCCGAGCGCCGAACCAGTACATTTGACTGCGCATTGTTGTGTTAGTCTCACGACGCAGTTAGTCACCGAGACATACCGCTCGCAACTGGCCATGCACAATGGGAGGATTCTGCGAATGCAGAAAGGTTAGCCCACGAAGAACATCCAGTGCCTTCATCCGTGTGTTAGTCATTGCAAGCGACACAAGTGAGCATCTTACCAGGGGTGTACGCGAGGCAGCTGGCCAGGCGTTGAGGTATGACATCACATCCCCATGCTCAAGGAAAGGTAACACGAGTGCAAATCCGTACGGCCCATGAGAACAGATGCCATAGAGAGCGAGGATGTTTGGATGGGTTAAGCGCGTCAATGTTGCCACCGCTGTTAGAAATTGCTATTAGACAGTTACCACGTTAACAGATTATTGGTTCAGTACGCCCTGTCCAAGCTCACCTCGACTCCCTGACGCCGTGGAAAAGTGCGGTATCGAACCCTCATCGGCTTGAGGACAACCTTCTCATCGTCCCAATCTGCCTTCCACAGGTCCCCGCGAGCGCCACATTCTATACGAAGGCCACGAATGCTAGGTGTAAGATCCCTCATTTCCAGACGAGATGTGATAGTCTCGGAGTCGTTGCTTGGAGGTAAGCTTCGGGCCAGCGTCTGTTCGGTACCCGCCAGCTGGACATGCCCAGTTGGTACGACCGGTGAATCTTGGTGTTCGCTAGGTGAATGTCAGCAACAGACGTTCTCCAACCGCGCTAAACACAACCGCACTTGCGAGAGGGAGGTTCACCATTCATAGCATATAATAGCCAAGCCGGCAAGATGGACTGGAGGAGACTGGTTGCACGGCTGGGTTAGCTGGGTACGTGCGGCCGCCACGTCATTACGGTTTGCCCCCGCTCGCGTAAGCCCGGTATGTCATCATTAAGGCTGTAGTCGTTTTGCTGTGGTCCTTGTCAGAATATTCCACAATGACCGTCCATGAGGGATGGAGGTCACATGGATGCAATGTGGGAATAGACAATATCTAATCAATTATACCATTCTTGAAGGGTGTTAGAAATTGACGCCAGGATTTGCTCTGGAAACCGGGATTGCAAACTGTCCAGAAAGTGCACATGGTTATTAGGGCTCTTGATCACTGCAGCTTCGCAGCACGAGTTGACCCAATATGTTGAGTGAAACGCTTCACTCCCTTCCCAATCCACAAAAGCAAAGCCTTTATATCATGAGCGAGGTGGGTAGTCTCCTCCCGTCTCCAGATAGCCAAATATGTGCGTATTCATCTTACACGATGAGACAAGCCTTGACCCATGCGGAATGCATGACCCCACAGAGCGGTTCTGAGCACTGCATGTCGCGTCCACGCCTTGCGGATGCCTCAGGTACACATGCCCGCAACGTGCAGTACCACTGTCCCCTTCTTCGGCTGTTGAACGCAAAAGGTTGCTCTACTCATTGGTGGGTCTCACGGGGTCTGCTTATCAAGTGAGTTTGTGGGCATGATACATGTCATCGCATCTGGTCCTTGTACTTCTTATCGTGCTTATGCCGCACGGCTCCTTTCCCATGATACTGGATTTGCACTATGATGTTCCGATTATCATGACAGCCATGAGCACGCCATCTATTGGTGATGAGAATGGCACCGAGTGTGAAGACACATGTTGAAACGCTGTGCTGGGGAAGGCACAGTTGAGATCAGATATAAAGCGAGTTTACTTCGAAAACGCCAGCCCAGGGGCTTGAATCATTACCTCGCTGTTGTTCTCCCTCGAAGAAGACCTTCATGACAACTACTCTCTATGGCGACGCTATCAGGCATCCAAAACAATGTGTAGGTCCATGAAACAACGGAAAACTTGACACTCATTCCCGCTGGCCACTAGAGTTCCGGCCTTCGATCTGATCAAGACTCTCAGTGATCAAGAGCCTGGAGTAGTCTTGGACATTACGGGCCAGCTGTGTCAACACAAGCAGCAGACGGATAAACACGGTTCAAGGGGGGATATCTGGTTGGCACTGTATGAGACCGGTAGCTTAAACATGAATGTTGCCGTGAAGACTCTCCGTATGCATGGAAGCACAGCGCCGCAGCGACATATTCAGGTGTGTCACTTAGTTCTGCAATCCCAAGCTTGCACTGACATTTTCCTTCGAGCGTCTTGCTAGAGAACTGGGTAAATGGAAGCGCCTCAAACATCCCAACGTGCTCCCACTCCTTGGCATTTGTCATCACGGCCCTTACGACTTTGCCCTTGTTTCGGAGTGGATGGAAGCAGGGCACGTTCGCGCGTACATCGAGACGAACCCGCAAATCTTGCGCTCCGTGTTGGTGAGTGAGGTCTCCATTTGATTCACACTTACAAAGCGCATTTTCTGACGCAATACTGTAGGTGAGGGATGTTGCTGAAGGATTAGCCTACATGCATTCTTTGAGTATGGTTCATGGCGACCTAAGAGCGGTACGATTCCCTATGTAGAACACGGCATTGCAGCGTCACTCACCACATCATAGCATAATATCCTGGTCGACTCAAGTGGTCGTGCTCGGATTTCCGATTTCGGGTTTTCTCAAATCTATGGCCTTCCCTCTACCGAAGAATCAGACGCCAGCCTTATGTCTTTGAATCCACGTTGGCTGGCACCCGAACGGCTGCATCCTCATGAACATGGATTCCCTGATTATGTCGCGGCTATGACTTCTGCTGGTGACATATTTTCCTGCGGAATGGTGATATACGAGATATACACAAACCGTGACCCCTTTCAGGACGAACTAATGGTGCCCGTCATTTTGGACATTCTGAACGGAGTGCGTCCGACGCGACCGGGGAGGGAAGCCTGTGTGGCGACGGGCTTATGCGATATGATGTGGGCTCTTGCTGAGGACTGCTGGGCTCAGGATTACAAGAAGCGGGTGACCACCGCTAATCTGGTTGAAAGAGTAACGGTGGTACTCAATTCCGCACCCACATACGTGTTGTAGCTCATATGTACCATCCCACGAGGAAACATTCCGTACTTCTTCAATCAACCAATTGTGCGATGTGATGGACAGCTGGCCCCACCGTCTTCCCCACCGATGACTCCCACATCAGCAAAAACATAAGGCGGCAGCTAACCCTCCCAGGGTCTGCCGCGCGCCGCAGCCCCCGCCGCGCGGCAGCTCAGGGTCGGTGGCGGTGCA
>KV424145.1:0-35471 GCA_001632435.1 Calocera cornea HHB12733
CCCCGCCCCTCCGGTATTTTCCAACTCCTCGGTGGAATCCTGTACGACGTGTACCATCGGTCGATACAACTTTACAACATCAGGCCAACCCTGATGTGGTGACAACTTCGCTATCTGGTTACCAGCCAAACACGTTGCTCCCCCTCAACACGGCTACCATTCCAGCACCCTCCACCACCGACGCACCTCCCATGCGCACATTCAATATCGACTCCGAAGAGGCCTACGATGGACTTCCAGTTGAAAACCTGGATATTCCTGTCTCACACGCACCAGGAGTTGGCGACCTGCATAGGGCGACCGAAACGCCCCTTCAGTGCTACTTCGACGTGCATCCCAAGGCGGCGGTCAGGGCCATATGTCTTCTCATTGTCCATCTGCATTCTCGTCATGGCCTCCCGCACTTGGCTTGCTCCCAACTGGCCACCCAGCTGTACACAGTACTTGTTTACTTCGGCGCGCTCTCACCCTTAGCGGAAATGACGCAGACATCGGCACCGATTCGTACCTTGAACACCATGTACAAGCGGCTGCGACTCTGGGACCGATTTGAAGTGAAGACACTGTGTCCGAAGTGCTGGGCCTTTGAGAGCTTCGAAAACAACCAGATAGACCCGGGCTGGATCGACGAAATTGGACTTGAGACTCCGAATACGGCGACAGACTTGGACAAAGACTTTCAGAAGTACTGCCCACGCTGCAACATGCCGTTGTACCAGCTGGCACCTAAATCGTCTATCCCCCGTGCGCTCCGGCAAGCGCCTTACGATCTGCTCTCGGTTCAACTGGCGGAATTTCTGGGGCAGCCTGGTTTCGAGGCTGCGTGCGAGAGTTATCTGGACGACAGGCGATTCCCGGGGGTCTACTCTGGCTTACAAGATGGAACCGTCTGGCAAAACATGCTCATGCCAGACGGTACTCGTTTCTTTCCCCGGTCTCGTCAGGAAGCAGCTCAGCAGGATGAGCTTCGCCTCGGCGTTGCCTGCTCCTGCGACTGGTTCAACCCCAATCAGTCGTCTTTCGCGGAGTCCCATTCGGCTGGCCCTCTTTCGATCTGTATATCCAACCTACCTCCTGAGCTGCGGTATGTGGCCTTTCCCACCGGTTCGCCCTCACTGATCCTTCATTGTGTAGCTTCCGAGTGCATAACCTGGTCCTAATCGGCATACTGCCTGGACCGAAGGAACCGACCGGCGATCAGTTGCAGCGGTTTCTCCGCCCTCTGGTTGACGATCTCCTGCGGCTGTGGCAAGAGGGAATAACGATCAGAACCCCCAAGCATCCTCGAGGTGAGTGATGGGCGGTCGATACAACTTTACAACTCACCCTTCCCTAGGGCGCCGAGTACGTGTTGCCCTCCTGGCAATCATCTGCGATCATCCCGCATTGTGCAAGATGTGCGGCTTCTCTGACCAACGCCACAACACGCGACCATGCACCCAGTGTGAAATTTCGAGGGTTGATATGCTGGCCAAGGGCTGGGAAACCGAGAGCGTGCCTCTCCGGGACGGGCAGCTGCACAAGCGTCGTGCTGCTCGAATGTACGCGCTTCGTCAAGCCAACGCGCCCGAAAACAAGATTCAGGCGTACTTCACTCGGTATGGTGCGCGATGGACTGAATTCAGCCGTCTGCCTTACTTTGACCCGGTCACAATGGGGGTCATTGACCCCATGCACACATTCCTCCAAGGTACGTGGACTTTGGTGTCGGAGACATCCATTCACCATCCCTAGGCCTGACTAAAACCCTTTGGTTCAACAATTGGGTACAAGGCGGCAAGCAGGGTAAACGAATTCTTCGGGAAGGGACTGCGGCGGGCACTCGACGTGAGCTAGACGCTATCCACGATATGCTCGCGACGTTCGAGATGCCTGTCTGGTATGCTCGGCTTCCCAAACAGGTAGGCGAGCCGGGAGGAGGTAGTCTTACGTCGGACGAGTGGAGGTGTCTTGCTGTGCTCTATGGGCCGGCCGCGGTAAGTGTTCCAGTTTGCTTCTGAACCGCGTTCTGACCAACCAACCAACCACAGATTCCCCCTGTCCTTATCGCTGCGGGGCATCCCACGGCCGCTCGCAACTACCTCAAGCTTGCCGCGTCCATCAAGATCTTCATGAGGAGAGAGATCACCGAGGTAGAGCTGCGGCGTGCCGAGGAGCTGTACAGACAGTTCTTCGAGGAATATGTTGAGGTACGTTGGGAGTGGTGGAGTGGGACTGGACTGGCGTGACAGTCGGTACAACTTTACAACTCACCCGTCGCCCCATCTATTCCTTTCATATTGATAATAACTCTATCAGATCTACGGCTCGGAGAATGTCACGCCAACCTTTCACTGGATTATGCATATGGGGGACCAAATTCGACGATTCGGGCCTGTGCATGGCTTTTGGACTTACCTATTTGAACGGCTCAACAAACTTTTAAAAGGCTTCACCACAAACGGGCACAAGAGCGGCGTGATGGAGGTCACATTTGCAAGGGAGTTGAAGCGGGAGATGAGTCTGTCGCGCCTGGTAAGCACATTCTAGTACCTCTGATGCTTGTTAACAACTATATAGAACCATGTGCTATCAAGCCAGCACGAAGACCCGCTGGCGCGCCTCCTTGCGAATGAGCTGAAGAAGAACCCTGGCGATCTGTCTCGAACTGGGACGCTGGCGAATATGGCGGCTGAGGCTCAGGATCTGGCTGAAGTTTCGGCAGGTGGCCGACCCTGCTGCCCCGGGGGCAGCGAGAAGAACCTTGTTCTGGATCGTGAGCTTCAGATTCGCCTTCTGGAGTGGTATCGTCGCGTCCACCCCCACGTGTCGATCTATGATCCCGGGGAGCCTACGGCGCCATGGCGGGCCAACTATCTCAATCATCGAGGGATGTTTTACCCCGAACTGCGGCTGGACGGCAAACGCATTCTGACTGTGCGCGAGGAGAAGTCGAATAAGAGCGATTCATTGGTGCTCTTGCAGTATCAGCCTGGAACGCAATGGGTAGGCGAGCTCCGAGCCGTCGTGAGGCATGCGCAGGACGGCGTGGATCCGCCAGTGACATTCGCTCTGGTAGCGTGGCTGGTACCTCTGCAGGACACCCCTCCGCATGCAGACCTTTACCGGGACCTGTGAGTTGCTTACTCCGTTGTGTGCTTTGGGTGTACCGACTCTCAGTCGGTATAACTTTACAACTCACCCCAACATTCTAATGCCATTTTCCAGCAAAGAGCTCGAAGTTGATTTCTGGAAGTACAACGTATACCAGGGGCCGGATGACTTCGGCCCCGATCCTCTCGTTCCGGCAAGCGAGATCTGTGGAATGGCAGCGCGGTGCACGATGGATATGGGAGGTCGACGGATCTGGATCACCACGGGCCTCAGCAAGGTACGTGTATACGCGCATTAACATGTATTCACTGGAATCCTAACGGGGCGGTCTACTAGAATGGGCGCTCGCTATAGCTACTATAGGGAAGTGCATCCGGAGGCTTATGACGTCCTTGCGAGTCACTGAAAGATATACTGGACAGAATAGCATGTACACAAGGTATAATTAGCTGTAATCGGGTAAGCAAGTACTTCACTCCGGATGAGATGCAGCTGACTTACGATTGGATATATTAGAGAGGCTCCTTGACTGGTCGTTGCAACCACCCAACACCATCCAGTCGTGCATTAGCTGCGTCCAGACGTAGGCGCAGTCAGCATAGATGCTGTAATGTGCTGCGCTCGTGTGCCCAACGATGTTGGCCATCCCGTGCGGCGCTTCCAATACGACTCGTCCCACTTGGGGAGTTGGGTCGCCGCCCATTGAGGATTCAGCATGAAATCGAAAGGGATAACCTCGGGCATGCGATGACTAACGTTGCCCAGGTCTGCGCGTGGTTTCTCTGGTTTCTTCTGGGTTCTGGGTCTCCCTGCGCGCTGCGCCTTAAACCATTCCCAGAGCTGAGACCGGTGAGATTTCGTTAACGCGCCAAGAGAAGTGTACTGACATTGGGATGCATCCAGACAGGCCGCCTCAACTCCAAGGCCTCGACTCGGCCTGGAGAATCCCGCATGTGAGCCGAAATGCTGCCCTTCTCAAAGAGTGCCTGCCGCCACGCCGGGGTCTGGATCCCCTCCTCATCTCCGGACCATTCCTCGCCCATCCACTCCTCGTTCACGAGCTCCAGTTCCACCAATGCATGATTGAGCTGATTATCCTCGCAGAACTCCTTGATCCCTTTGCGGATCTGGTCAGCGGCCTGCGTCAGGGGTAAGTACAGTCCAATTCGGCGATAGGGAGAAGATGCTGACTATGTTGCGTCTTTCTCTGCGTTTGCCCTGGCGTCTGCGGAGCGCGCTAGCTGCACCGTTGTCTTTGGCATCATGCACCTGCGTCTGCCAAACTGCCTTCATTCCAGGCCACGATTTCTGGGCGAGATCGATCAGAACGTTCTCGTCTAGCCAGCGGGGACGATACGCAGGAGGTACAACGCCTTCCTCGCTCTACCATCATCGGTGAGTTGTAAAGTTGTAACGACAAGGAACCAGGGGCTTACCATCTGAGTGCGGAGCACAGCGTCCGCAGCACGCTGTTGAATCCGGAGATTCTCGATGTCGGTCAACTTCGCGTGAAAGTTCGGGATCAAGAACGGGCCAACGCCGGCCTCCTCATCCGGGGGCGGCCCACCCGAATTCGGCATCGTGCGGCCAGCCGCATATCCAATCAGGCGCTGCATCGTCCTCAGCATTTCCCTCTGTCGCTGGTAAGTCTTGTGATGCGCGCAGGCCAGATATTGACACTTGCCTGCAGAGTTTTCTTCATGCGAATATCCGTCTCGTCAAATCCTTGTTTCTCCAGCCTTGTTAACGCCCCTGCAACGCGTTTGGGAGGATGCGCGCCATCGTCCAGGTCAGCTTTCAGCGCTGGTCTTTTCTTGCGTGGTTTGCTGAGGGGGGTCAGACCAATCTCATTTTGGGAACTGCTGGAATCATCGATTCGATCATCCGGAGGAGCTAGGGGGGCTTGGAATGCCAAGGAAGCGGATTGGGTGTCGCAGGAGGGCTGCATCTGTGGCACGGGAAGCTGTGTCTCGGGCACGGAGCTGGGCAAGGAGGATGGAGGTGATCCCAGGAAGGTATCGGCCTGGGGAGCTGGTGCAAGAGGTGGGCTAAAGGTTGGGAAGGGAGGAAATCGCGTGAGTTGTAAAGTTGTACTGACTGAGAAGGAAGAAGTACTCACGGCATATGTAGTGCAGGACGAGCGCTCAACTCGTGGGTGAGGAACTTGATCCTCCGGCCTCGTGCAAGCTGGTCGACTTCCTTGCTCTCGACGTCATATACCGCCATCAAGTCACGAATCTCCTCGACAAGGTTCATAGTCAAGAGGAGACCAGGGTCGATCGGGGGAGGAGAGGGAGACAGGCCGGGGTCGAGCCAAGGAGCCTCCATCGCTGCAGGAGAGGAGGGTAAGAGTGACAGGAGTGCGGCGGCCTCTCTTATAGGCATGAAAGACTGGCCTTTCCGTGTACGGAGCAGGAAAAATTAGGTAGCTTCTGTGAGATGTTTCCGTGTACGGAAAGATAATCAAAGATGGCTCCTGAAAGGAAGCCTTTTCTATCATAAGATTGCCAAGAATAGTCAAGTGAATCTAGGCCTATTACAGGCTGCAACGAATAGAAAAGCTAAGCTGTACTAGTACTCAAACACGGAATGAAAGGTTGGTTGGTTGTGGGTTACCTAGGTTAAGCAAGGTAAGCGTTCGGACAATAGATCAGGTGACTTTTACGTACCTGTCAGGGGCTATGAAAAGCATCCCTAAAACGCGGTGATTGTGCCGCATGAGCATGTGCTTTCCTTGGGTTCTCTGGGCCGTGTTTTCCCAGCCGACTCCGCTAAGGAAAGATACGAGAGCTGGGTGACGAATGCCGGGGATGGTCGTGCGCGTCAAGGTCGATGCTGCGGATCCAATGTGTTGCGCTGGGTGGCCCGTGTTAATCAGCGAGCACGGAAAATTGAGGGCATCGCGGAAAAATCGACGATGCCTGCTGCTACGTATCGCGCTGGAGAAGTGTTTCGTGTATTTGTGTACGGTACAGTCTTCTGCATGCGGGTGAGGCAGGGCCAGCATAAACGATCGTCCCTTAGTTTGGTATATACACATGCCGATTGCGGGAGGATGACGAGTGATGACCGTATTCCCCAGGCACGCTCGCAGCTTATCTCGACAGCGGATCCACTTCCTTAACCAGCGGGGCTTCCCCGCAACCGGCTCGTCGAGTCCATACCGTGCTTCGGTGAGAAGAGCGACCCAAGCCCGTGCTCCCGGCCCCGTCCCCGGCTGTCAGGCCCGATCACCGATCACAATACGCTCACGATCACCCACAAGCGCGCCGATTCGACCTCTGTTTTCGGTCTCGGATGGGGATGGGGTTTGCAGGTGAAAATCGGCATATGTATACCCCACGCGTCTTACGTTGTGCCTCACACGCTTCCACGCTTGGGTAAGCGCGGGAGGGGCCGGAGGACCGCGCCGGGAGGGCCCGGGCGGTGCGCGCGCAGAAGCCAGAAGCCAGAAGCCGGGGAGGACACGGAGCCGAAGGTTCGGGATCGGAGGTGCGGAGTAATTATGTACAACCCCACCGAGATAGCGGCTATTCTTGTGCGCCGGTGTATCATAGGTTTGCTACGAGACGAGGCAGACCCGGATGCATGTTCAAGAGGTCGCCGTTGGACCGATAAAGTGCTGCAATAATAATGTAGCGAGCGGGCGGATGGGCCCACCGCAGGACGGATCGGAGTGGATATATGGGGCATTGGGTTATCGTACTCGTGCTGTGATCGGACGCGGCGATAATCAGCGCGGACGCCAGGCATGGCTTGGGTCACTTAGGTCAGACCAGCCCAGGGCCTAGGCTGCTGGTGCTGGTGCTGGTGCTGAAGCAAATGGGAGAGAAGCCGAGCAAGAGACTTCGTTCATGGTCGTGCATGCGAACGCAAACGCAATTGAGGCGTGCTGCGGGCGTGACATTTGTATTGGATTTTTAGGTTGACAGGTCCGTTGGCATCCAGGCTGGGAGGTGTGGAGAAAGGTGGAGAAATAGGATGGCGGGCGGAAGGGAATGACGGGGAAGGCTGGCATGGCTGGGGTTCGGGGCGGTGGAGGAAGGCTGTTCTGCTGGGCTGAGCTTCGCGCTCGCTCGCTTGCGAGAAGGTGGGCGAAGCGGTGGGAAGAGCGAGACCCATTTCGCCGAGGATTATGACGGTGGGGTCGCAGGTCCTCGGAGGCAAGCATGATGCAACGGGCGAAAAGCTTCGCTGAGCGGGTCTGATGCCGGGCTGGCCCACCCGGGCATTCCGGAGCGTCGCGATGTCCGGGGCGGGCGCGGGCGCGGGCGCGGACGGGAGCAAAGCTACTGCGGGCGGGCGATGGCCGCGGCCGAGGGCGATGAGTGCGGGGGCGCGCTCCCCTGCCCCCCCCCCTGGCGTCAGGCCGTGCCCGCTCAGGCGCCTGGCGGCGTAAGGAGAGACATGGCAGGCCGACCGAGTCTCGCAGGCTTTGCGTGCCCAGCAAGGTGGGCCGGCTCTTCGGGGGCGGGAACGTGAATCCCCCCCTCCTGCCCCCTCTCCTCCCCCTCCCCTCCAGCCTATCGCCCCTCCCGTGTGAAACCCAAAACTTAGTCGTCGGCCGGGGCCTCCCCCTTTCCCCCACAATAAGTCATCAAATCAAGCCTCTTTCCACTTCCTGCCCTCTTCGCCCTCTTCGCCTCCTCCTTCTGCTTTCGACGACCACGAAGACCCACGCACCCACGCACCCACGGCAGTGCAGCACTACTCTATTCTCCCCCCGGCCCTGTCGCGACGGCGACCACACAGCACGCAGCACCCTCACCCGCTATTCGCTCCAGCCTGATCTGATCGACCCATATCCAGCCATACGGCCCAATCGCCCGCACGCTCCCCGCGCCCAAGCCAACCCCAAACCTCATATTCGAGCTAACCCACGCCCGCGCCCGCCCGCCCCGCTCGTCAAAGGCACAGCGCACCGCATCGCATTTTCGGCCCTCGTCAACTCCGCAGATCCCGAATTCTTGCGGGGAAATTATCAGCCAGCTTCTGCGTATTGCCTATTGATTGCCTGATCGCCCGCCCGACGCGCCGGCGTTGCACCTGCATCACCCAGCTAGCGCGGCATTGCATTGCCCAGCGACCGACACACTGACCTCCTCGCGGGCCCCTTGCTCATCAATCAAGCAGTCATATCGCATCAGGAATCCGGAATCGCGCCGCCCACGCGCCCGCTGTCGCTTCTGCTTCCCCGTCCCAGCAAAGCAACGCAGCGCAACTCGCTCCCGCGGCAGGCAGTCCGGAGAGGCCGCACCCCGCACGCTCGCCCACCTTCCCCATTCGTCGGCGACCCTCGAGCTCGGCGCGCGCGGAGAAGTCGGTCCAACCCGCTCGGCCCATTTCAAGCCGTCCCGCGCCTCGTCGCCTCGCCTCGCCTCGCCTCGCCGCACAATAGCTGGGAAAGGAACAAAGCCGGTGAACGGACAAACGGCACTGCAAGTCACCCGCGGTCCCAGCACGTAGCCAGGAGTGCCCACACGAGACACGCCTGTGCCACCCGGTTCCCTCGCCTTCCAGGTTCGTCCCCGCTCTTGTTGGTGCTGTGTCGCGCGTTCGCGCCCTTCCCCCTTCCCCCTGTTCCCTTTTTGCCCCTTTGCACCCCACCCGCACCACCACACAAAGCCACCACCACGCTACCCCTCCCCCTCTCGCTGCCCCCCCCTTATTTTCTTCCCCACCATCACCCCCGCACCGCCCTTGTAAAAACACCTCATCTTACGTCCCTCCCCCTCTCTTCCTCCCACGTTCCTCCCTCCTCCCCACCACCCCCTCCTCCCCTTCACCCCACCTTCTCCCTCTCCCCCCTACCCCTCCTGCCTTGATTCACACAATGTCTTATCTCGCCTTCCCGCCGCAACAATACTCACCCCGAGACACGCAGACTCCAACACCCCCACTCAAGGCGCCTACCACCCGCCAGCCCTTCGTCCCTCCCCCTCCCCCCGCACCCGTTATCCGCGTATTCTCAATCCGCCCCGACCCACGCATAAACATGGACCTCGGAAAGGACACCCCCGCCGACTCCAACGGCCTCGACGTGGGCATGACGGACAAGAGCAAGATCCCGAGGCCGTACAAGTGCCCCATGTGCGATAGGGCGTTCTACAGGCTCGAGCACCAGGTGCGCCCCTATTTTATTCAGCGGCGTCTAGCGTCGCAGGGTGAGTATATTCTGACGATGATGCCAACTAGACCCGCCACGTACGCACACACACCGGCGAGAAGCCGCACGCATGTACACACCCTGGATGCGAGAAGAGGTTCTCCCGCTCCGACGAGCTCACCCGCCACATCCGGATACACACAAACCCGGCAAGACGGGGTGCTCGCAAGGCCAAGAGCAACCCCAACTCCGATGACGAGGTGCGTTCCGTCGTATGAGATATATATATATGTATATGCATGTATGCTGACTCGGACGCAGGGTGACCAGCTGCACTCCCGCCAGCACTCGCCGACGTGGCATGATGGCTTCGATTCACACGATGACATGTCCTACCCCAGTTCCGCGCAAATATCGCGCGGGCCGTCCCCGCCCCCCGGCGCATACCATATGCAGCACCCGCACGGCGGCCCCCCGTCGTCCGTGATCACATACCGGCACAACACTGGGCCCACCCACTACACGGGCCACGACCACTACGGTGGCGGGCACGGCACGCTGAACCGGGTGCCGAGCCACATGGACACGCTGGCACTCGCCGCGTCGGAGCAGCTGTACCACCTCGAGCGTGCAGAGGCCGCGCGCCGCGCGGCGTTCGACATCAAGCGAAGTGAGCTCGCTTCTCAGGCGCACACTCGCAGCGCTGGCGCGAGCCCGTTACAAACGCCCTATCTAGGTCCCCACACCGGCACCGCAGCCCCCATCTCCTCCGAGCGCTTCACCGCAGCCGTCCGCCGCTCCGTCACCAGCAGAAGCCACGACGACCTCGCGCGGTACAACCGCGACGTCAGCGGCTTCGGCCTGCCCCCGCCCGCGGCGGGGTACCATACGCCGGCGTACGACTACCCGCAGAGCGGCTCGTCGAGCGGGTACCGCCCGTCGCACTACCAGAAGGCGTCCTCCCACTCCCCGCCCGCCTCGCTAAGCCCAGAATCGGCGTATCGCGAGCCGAACTACCCGGGATCGGCACAGTACACCCCTTCGTCCTCCCCAACCTCCGGCTCAGCGTGGGGCCAGGCGCACTATAACCGCATGCTGCCTCCTCTGTCAGGATCGGTGTCGAGCGGGCCCTCACCAGCGCCGAGTCGCCACACCAGTCGGGCGACCTCGCCCGTTGGCTGGGGCTTCTCCAAGATGGCGCTGACGGACCGGGATGAGGGGCACACGGCCTCGTCCGAGGCCCGCCCGCACGCGCACCACACCCTCCAGCGGTCAAACATGCGTGCCGCGCCGTACACCGTGCCGCCCCTGGAGAGCAGCCGGTTGCGGAAGACAAAGTCCGGCGAGCAGCTGCAGTACGAGTACAGCGCGTCCCACGGGAGCGGCATCCTCACGCCCTCCACGGCGAGCAGTAGTGCGTCAAGTCCGTACAACGCCAACTACCCCGTGGCGCCCGTCCCAACATCCGCTGTAACCGCACCGACCTCGCCGGTGTCATCCCGCCCAGGCAGCCCAACGCGAGGCTACCACCACTCGCATACGCACCACCCGCACAACTTCGGCATGACGCCCATCCACACCGCGACGAGCAGTGCACGGACGACGCCGCCCGGCGGTGAGCCTGAGGGCCCGATCCAGCTTCCGCCACTGCACATTGGCGAGCACCACGGCTCGCCCGTCGCTCTCCCTTCATTCAAAGAGATGGACAGCCTAGGAATGGATGTGGACACCCCACCTGCGGTTGTCGAGCATTAATGAACCGTGTGCTTCTGCCCCGCCCGCGGCGCCGATACCTCTTTCTCTCGAATATGATCTCCCACTGGCCGCCCCGCCCGGACTCGCATTGCATTAATCCCTAGACGCAACACGTCCGGCCGGTGCTGAGGTTACTACGCTACGAATACTCGACACTCGATCCAGCCACAAAAAACCAGTTACATCCCGAAATTAGCTGCTACTTGCTGCTCCGGCTCTCGTCTCACTGTATCCTTTGCCCGCATCCTCGCTCTCCGCCCTTTTACCTACTATTTCCTCTAGTCAACCCCTCTCTGCTCAACGAACACAAAACCTATCGATAGAGACTCCGCACTGCCTTTCCCCCTGTTTCTCTACCGTCTTGTTTCCTTGCTTATGACGATGATCACCCGACTCCATAGACGACTGTTCTCCTTCTACCTCTCCGATTCCTTCCGTGTCTCGGTCTCTGACTGGCAATGCATCATTTGCTGCTCACGCTGAGCACGCCGGGAACCAGGAATCAGCAACCGATATCGACCATATACTAGGATCTCTTCCCCTTGGCTGCCGCCTCTGCAACCCTGCACTCGATTACGGACAGCTTCTAGTTACTTGCCGGCAGTGATATGTAGGCTATAATAAATTATTCAACCGCTCCAATTACCTATCCGCCCGTAGCTCGCCGGAAGACCTTCCTCGGCTACAGCCCTGCCAGAAATGGCCTTCCGGAGCGCCCTCCGCCGATCCGCCTAACCCCATAGCAAGCCCACATGGCGTTCGAACCTTGCGCTGCTTCGTAACTGGCGCGCAGATGAGCACTTTCCCCGCCCTCGGCGCAGCATCCCGCCGAGCCGGAGGCCGACGACCGCGACGTCCCACCAAGGAGCCACATATAGCACCACAACGCCGTCTTCCGCACCGCACTTCACATGTGCATCTGCGCTCCAAGCCGTGGCAGAATCAAGATCGGCCCACTTTGTGGGCTTTGCTATGGGAGCGGATGGCTTGCGGAAGGTACGCGACAAGGCCGCGTCATGCCCCCGTCATTCTCGGGGATGCTATGACAAGCTCGACGTATTTTCTGGACTTTCGTATATCCGCAAGGGGATGAGAGCGCTGCCAAAGTGGTAGACCAGTGCGGACGGCCGGATGGCCTGATGGGACAGTACGGCGGCCGTGCCGGTCCATGCGCGCAAGCGCCGGCACCCGCGTGGGATGGGGAATGTACCACGCCCTCGCACTGGTAATCAATCGTGGATACACGGTCCCGCCCGTTCCCCACGCTCCTTACTCGGGCACTCGCCGGGCAAGGGCGATGGGCTGTGTAGGAATAGACGAGTGGGCGTTATGGATACTTTTTGAGTTCGGCGTGTCAACGTTTCTTCGCAGGATCATTGTACGCTCGCAGCATGGATTGCGGCCAGCGGGCGGCTTTGTCCGAGCGTGTAAGGCAGATCTGGGGTACGATCGCCAAATGCTGTGCACCAGCAACGTGTTTTCGAAACGCCGCGCTGAGGTAGCCCTGTGTCTTCTTTCCCCGCCTCTCAACCAGCATGTCTCGGAGCCTGATGGCAACAAGAGAAAAAAAGTTGATCAACAGCAAGTATGACCCCAGTTCTGTTGTTCGAGAGAACAAAAGGACTCGGGGCGCTGAAACCGACCGAAAACCTGCTTGGCAACGGTGCTAACTTGGATGGAGAACAACAAGCTGGACCCTTGACCAAGCCCACACTAGTGTCTTGTCACGCCTCACAGCACGCTGGACTGTGCACGGAGAGTGTGGCAAAGCCACATTTTTACAGAGATATCTCCATGGATTAGATTTTTGGACAAGGGAAGCTGAAAACTACCGGCTTGACGCTAGCTGGATCCGGTGCTTCTTTCTCCGAAAGGCATGGTCTACCCGGGCCCGTCTGGAGCCAACGTCTAGACATAAACATTTATAAGGCGTGCCTGTTTTAGTACGAAGGAACACCGAGATTAAAGAACTCATGGCATCGGCCTTGTTTGCTGCATCGTGATCTCCTGGTATACACAAAGGTTATACCAAACGTGGTAATCGGTTGTCTCGGGAGACCGGCAGGACAGCCGGTCCAGCTGCAGTAGACGCCCTGCTGACAGTGCTGAAACGTTTTCAAAGGCCTGCTCCAACGCTTAAGCAGTGTGTTAAAGTACCCCCGGTCGACAACAAGTGGCATGCTTAAGGTATCGCAACGCTGAAGTCCCACCAGCCACATTGTTCTCTCTTATCCGAAGCACTTGTTAACCAGGAGCTGTAGCTTCTCTCGGGTCTTGCCTTGCGCCATCCCTTTATACCGTGTCCGGTAATACAAAGACTCCCCCCTTCTGGCCCTATAATAATGTTTTACTGGGAATGCCGGGGAAGTCATATAAAGCACCCTCCAATACTCCGAATCGAGCCAACGCTTGTCCAAAACGCCGAAAGGAGCCCTGTATGGTCTTGAAGCACCCCACCTTCTGACCCCTGCAAAGTCTGAAACTCAACAGTAAATCAAGACAGGCCGATAGCCAATCTGTGCCCCTCGAATTGCACGTTCCAAGACCCTCGCGGGAACGCCCTTGACCTCGAAAGTCAGTGCAGATACGCGCGTCCTGCCAGAAGGATTATCCCCAAGTGGAGGGGCCGAAGTATCGCCTTATCCAGCAAAGACGGCGAGTTTCGGTTGCGATAAAACGAAAGAGGTAACTCGTACGATATAAGGACACATCATGATCTGTGCTGGCAGTCTGGTAGCCCACGCTGGTGCCATACATGCGGCGGAGCATGATTTCACATTCCGATCATGGGCAGAAGACGCCGAAGGTCCCACCAGTATTTCGAAGCGTCCCCGAACAGGATCGCCCCCCCTTTTCACGAGACAGTCTGGCGGCAAGCCGCGTCGTGGTGATATGTTGATAGGTGATTTCCGAGCAACGAGCGTTGGGGTGCAATTCGCTTTACTGGACTGGAGTGCGGGTGACACCGCTGGGGAAGGGAGCCTCGCACCAAGGGGCGGGCATCAATAGTTACTAATGCGGGCGGAATTATCTCATGTTCACGAAGCGCACGGTATCGATCCAGTTAGAGCAGCCCGCACCGTCGCACCAGCTCCAATGGTCTAGCATATACAGTATATATCAATTTCGCGTGATATATCGGTAAAATTTGTTGTACAGGTTAGTAGACAGACGTAGAGCAGCAGAGGAAAGTAGGAAGAAAACACAACAACACTTCAGACTGCGACGCCGGCGCGTGCCCGCTTCAGGCCACTTCATGACAGCAGAAAAAAAGGGAAAACGGGGAAAAGGAAGGGCATATGTACTTTCTTGTCGCGACACGGCGACTGCGGGAAAACGAGGAAAGAAGGGAGGGTCTTAGGGTTGGCGGCGTTGTGAAACGGGGTGGGAAGTAAGGAAGAAAAGGGGGAAATCAGAGGAAAGTGAAAACGTTGTTCAAGCTCGTACCAAACAAGTGTACATTGGCGTCGGCAGAGCGCACCCGGTACCCAGAGGAAGAATGGAAAGCGGGATGGAGGCCGGCCATGCCCCCGCTTCTGCCCGCTGACTGAAGGCCAGGAACGACTTGTTTAGCTCGGAGCAGGGCGGGAAAGCGGGGTGTTTCGTGCATCGGGTTTAGTGGATCTGGAGAGTCGAGAAGACGGGCTGGTTGGGTTTCGGGTTCGGGGTTGGGGTGGGGTGGAAACAGGCGTCGTTCGGAGTCGTCTCTTTCATGTTTCGTTTCGTATTCATTGATACAACTGGGTTAGCCAGTGTTTCGACGCGCGGTGTGCGGGATTCGGTGGTTGAGCGGTGGGCAGGCGGGACGGGCCGGGGGAGAGGCAGAATACAGCAGGACGGGCGTGGGGGGGGGGGGGGGGGGGGGGGGGGGGGGGGGGGGGGGGGGGGGGGGGGGGGAAAAAGAACGGGGGGGGGGGGGGGGGGGGGGGGGGGGGTTGGGCCCCATCGCACGATCTCACCGCCTTGTCTGTCCCGTCGAGTTCCAGCCGCTCAGGCTGCCGGTAGTTCCCACACCGCCCACGCCGGCCCCTCCAGGCCCGCCAGTAGGCTGCCTACCCCCGGCACTCGCTGCCCGGGGCATGGTCGCGGCGTTCTGTTGGGGCTGCGGTGGTCCGTACATGGCTGCCGCCGCCGGGTAGGGGTTGAACATCTGCGTCGGCGAGGTCGAATATGAATACGAGCCCATTCCGCCGGGCAGGCCCATTGACGCCTGCGCAGAGTTGGCGCTGTTCGGCGAGTTCTGGTTGCCCGAGCCTGCGGACTGCGGAGGCGCGCCGGGGTAGCCGGTGTTGTACATGCTATACGGGCCGGCGGTGCCTTGGTTGGTCGGGCGCGCCGCGGTTGGAGAGCGGGGCGAGGTCGTCGCAGCGGTGTTGTCGCTGCTGCCCGTGCCGGGCGCGTCGGACGGGATGATCTTGCGCGACTTTTGTGGGCGCGAATCTGGGGGCGAGTCTAAGCCACCGCCGGTCAAGAGGTCAAGGTCTGGCGCACCGGCGCCTCCGCCCATCACAACGGATGAGGGGCCTGCTCCCGCTCCCCCGGGGTTGGACGCGTCGCCGATGCCGATGCCGACGGGCGGCTTGCGGTTGTGCATCGTCGGGCTGCTGTCGGACTCGCCGCCGCTGCCTGCAGCGCCGGACGCCTGGGGCGGAGCGCCGTTGGGCGCGTTGAGGCATGCTTGGATCAGGTTCTTGCCTTCGGGCTGAGTCACGAGCGGCTGCAGCTTGGCGGTCGTGAACGTGTACACGAGACCCGTCTCGGAGACGACGAGGAGCAGGACCTGGGTGCCCGTGAGGGTGGAGAGCTCATACGCCTATAAATGCGCGCATACATTCAGCTTCCTGTCACCAGTACCATCCGAGGCAGCATATACGCACCTTTTTCATGATGCCGGCCTTTCGCTTGCTGAAGGTGATATGCCGCCTGCTCTTGTCCTGGATAAACTCGATCTTGATCTTTCTCCTGCCGGCCTTCTTCTGGCGCCCGACGACCTCGTCCTCGTCGTCATCGTCTTCGCCGCCGTCCTCGTCAGGCGCTTCATGCTGGAACATGGCGTTGTCCGCGCCGGTGACTCCACCTTGCGAGCCGGCGGTGTCCGGACGGGGGCGCTTGGCGGAGCGCGGGGAGAGCTGGCCGCTGGCGGGGAAGGCGCTGGCCTGGGTGGGGGAGGTCTGGGACATGGCTCTTTATAAGGGGATGTGTCAATATATGGCTCGGTCGGGGTAGGTAGGCGGAGGGTGTGATTGTCGATGCTGTGATCGGGTCGCGGCGGCTCTGTGTGTGCAGCTGTGTAGTTGGTGGTTGTTGCTGATGGTGTGTCGATGTTTATGTCCCCGGGTGGGTGCCGGCGGTGGTCAGAGTGGCAATGCCCGGACGCGGGATGGCGAATGGGACGGGGCGAGTTGAATAGGGGACTAGTGTAAACTCCGACTGCGATCGGGATAGAAGCGGGAGCAGATGGGGCTGATGTCAACAATGGCCGGCGAGGGGCAGGCGGGGCCGATATTCAGCTGCTGGGGACGAGCTCGGCGTTCGACCGTGTTGGGCTGGGGCTGGGGTGGGGTGGGGCGAGTTGGGGCGGGCGAGGCGGTGGACGGGATGGGATGGGATGGGAGGGGTAGGGGTTAGCGAGGGGGCACGAGCACAACCCTGTTTGTCAACCGCGTATGGGAGGGGGCGCGGTCTTTAAAGGGCAATTTGGCGCGCGTGGACGGGGGCGGTTGTGGGCCCGGAAGGAGCAGGAAGGAGGGAGAGGACGGCGGAGGGAGGTTGGGCGAGCGATAGATAGCGCTTGAAAGAGGGCGGTGACAGGCGAGCACGATGTTGCGATGCCGGCGGGGCGGGGGTTGGGGGAGAGTGAATGCGGGACCACGAGAGCAGGGTGTCTGGCGCGACAGGCTGGAATGCCCACAGCCGCGATCGTAATGCTGTGCTTGGACTGGGCTGGAGCGGGCCTGGACAGGGGCTGAGTTCGCCGTATATGGGTGATCGCCGCTGTCGCCTCGGAGGGTGGTCTGGCTGATACGGGGTGATGATGGATGAGGAGGGTGATGTGTGGTGTTGGTGTTGGTGTTGGTTCGGCTGCTTGTCGTGAGGCGGGCGACTGATATGCAGCGGGCGGAGGAGGAGGGGAAGGGGGATTGACGCGTACTACGACCACCACGTGTGATGTGTTGGCTGTATATGGGAGGTGTGGGAGGGGGAGGAGGGGAAGGGGGGGGAGTGAGCTTGGCTGGCGAGGGCAGGTGGGTGACAGCGGGATGCCAGGAATGGGCTGACGCCGTTTGGGGCGGTCGAGGTTGAAATAGGACGACGCGCGAAATGGGCGAAGGCGAGGGAAGGACAGGACGCGGGACGGTCGTGGGCCAAGCGAGCTCAGGGGCACCGGAGCGGCGGGAGGCGGACGGTGCTGTGCTGGCACGCGCAACGAAGGCGAGAAGCGGGCAGACGAACTCAGTGCACCTGCCTATATCGGGCCACAAATCGCGTCAGCGAACAAAGAACCAAGGGGGAGGCTCAGAGGGGCAAACCCACGGCGAGGTCCCGCTTACGACACTTACAATCAACCACACGCGCTCCTCCGCACGGGGGTGGGGGTGGCGACGGCGACGGCGGCGGGGGTGAAGGTGGAAGGGAGAATAGAGAACGTTGAGGATGCGGGCTGTCGTGGTACTACTGCCCGGCTGATGTACCTGCCTAGGGTAGGTAGGCACAGGGGGGGAGGGAGCGGTCAGACGTGCCTCGTGAATGTGTCTGTGCTGTATGTATGTAATCGAACCGCGCGGGACTTATAAGGAAGTGCCGCCCTCCACTTTCGGCGGGGTGGACTGGCGAGGTGTGAGCGAGCAGCAGGACGCAGCTAGGAGGGGCAGAGCTGTCAGGACCAGCGAACGGAGGGGCGAATTGTGTGTGCGTGTGAGCGATCTGCCGTGATACGACGGGGTGATGATGCGTGGACCCCCTGCAGCAGGGATTATCATCCAAACCCCGCCCGCGCGGCGAGCTGATAGACTCGTGCGTTACGTCGTTGCTCGCTGCCGCTGCCCGGCACACAGGCTCGAGAAGCGGAGGCGGATTTCAACGGACATAAGCATATGCGCATACAGTCCCACACCCACACACGTCCACTGAGGCCTGGCCACAAGTCCCGTGCTCCGCAATCAGCCGCTCCTCCGTCATTTGCGTCCCTCTGGTCCTTGTTCCCTGTCTCCTTTGTGCACCGGACAGACACGGGGAGGAGGCCTGTGTCAACAGCTCTCCCCCCCGGGACCCAAACACAGCAAAGGTCAACAATGACCATATGTGCACGCCATCTTACCGTATTTGTCGTGTCCCTTTCCCTCCGCCGCGCCGCGGTTTCCCACCAACTCTGCGAAGCATCGTTCGCACGCAACCCTTACTCCCACGGCCGGCCGCATCCTCCTTATTCGGCTCCCCGCGCGCCCGGCTTCTGGAGCCAAGCTCCGCCCGGACGGCCCAGTGCGCAAACACCGACGATGGGATGCACCGGCGCGCAAGCTCGTCCAACCACACGCAAGACGCTGCCTGCCGGCGCACGCGGGTGCGGAGAGCAAGAGGTCACGAGCGCATGCGCGCGTGTGCACGAATTCGCGCGGAGGCAAATAGAAGCATTGAAGCCGGGGCCCCCGCGCGTCGAGTCGTCCGGTAATGCGCGGCCTTATTGTCAGACATCAGCCCGCGATAGACCTGCCACTTTGGGCCACCGGCTTGCCCGTTATGTCAAACCTGCGTCCCTGGCTGTCTCGAGCGTATCTGTTTATCAACTGCTTTCTGTACACCTCGTCGTCGCCATAGGGGGGCAACTTTGTCCCCTGGCACTGCGGGCAACTGCGCCAGGGGTCCTGTCTCGTACCTCTGTCGCAGCTTGCGCAATCTCGGGCACTTATCAGTCAATAGACGCTGCGTTCCTACCCCTGTGCGTCCGCTTCCCATGAGCGCCGCACGCGTTCCAAGAATACCAACATTCCAACGGTTTCCACCCATGACGTGCCTGCCGAAGCGCCCTCGGCGCTGCACCAGCTATCGGCGTGCTGTTCCCCGCCGCAGGATCTTCGAGCCCGGGTCCAAAATCATCGACAATACTCCGATCATCCTGCCCATCAGCCGCGATCCCGCCTGATGGCTGATCTCGCGCCTTCGTTCGCCCCGACTTATCGGCAACATTCCCGCATCGCATCAGCGGCCGCGCGGGAAAGCGTTCTGCATATAAGGGGATCGGTTCGCGTCGTCTGATCTGTTCGGTGCGTCAGCAGAGCTGTGGGCCCTCGCCGATCCGCTCCCAAGCAGCATCCATTGTCGCTTTCCATTCGACGCACCTCCTTCCTACTGCGGCAAGGCACCCCCGAGCCCAAGCGGGCCCTCGCCGAATGAGGCATCTCTCTTCCTGCCACGTCAACACCGGGGCTTCTAAATTCTGGTCGGTGCACGTTCCTTCCTCCCATGACTTCTCGCTCTTCTCGATCGCCCATCAGCGCGCTCTGCGGCTGCCTCGGCGCCTGCTTTCCGTTTCGGTGACCTTCGCTGCTTCGCGAACGAATGCTGCCGACATGTGCCCGGTGCGATCGCCCCGCAAGCCAAGGAAGGGGTGATAAGCAGACCGAGAAGAGGGTGCCGATCTGCAACTCGGCCGGGAAAGGATACTACTGACGCTTCCGGATCTGACAATGATGCGCCAGGATCCTCCGCGAGAGGGGCGTGTCAAGCCTATCATCGCCAATCACACCTGCTGGCCAACACGGCAGTTGACCTGCGTTCGGTAGGCCCCACCATGGCCCTGGGGAATCTCGGCATCTGACCCCTACGAGCACCCCACCTGCGAAATTCGGACAATTTCCAAATCCGCGCTGATCCGCGAGGAACGCGTCGTTCGACTCGGCGTGTTCCTCCTCCGTAATCTTGCCATCATGCGCCGCGAAGTTGGTGCTGGCTGCGCTGCGATCGGACGGTTCGTGTTTCACACGCATGATGAGACGTTCGTCTGGGCGCGCGTTTCCGGAAACGCACAGGCGGAACGAGCCCGCGGTGTTGGCGCCAGTTTGCCATTCTCGACCGTCTTCCCAGGTCGGCTTTCTGCTGGCGTGCGCAGTCGCAAGGTGGAGCGCTGCCACTGCCCGAGCACTGTGCGTCATTGTAGAGTGAGTATGTCAGAATGAGGACACAGCAATTCGTTTGCGGGGCATGCCGAACATATTTGTTATCATGCCGTCCGCAAAAGGAATGTCTCGGGGTGTTGTGACCGCCGAGGTGCGGCAGGCGCGGCACGAAACAGCGGTACCGCGCGCGCGGATTATGTTCCCTGCGAAGCACGCCATCCCGGGATGCCCCTTGCCTGGCTTCCGTCGAACAGGCGGAGATAGGATGTGATGGAGGCGATAGCGGCCTCGCGGGCGATGGCGGACCAAAGCTTGGTTATTCATAGCCCGGCATGCTGTGCACTGATGATGCCGAACCGCAGCGGGAGCAACAGGCGTCAACAATCATCAACTTTAGGGCGGGCTGATCTGCTCGGACAACGCCAGAGCAGCGGAGTGCGAAATGGATGCTCTTTTGGAAGAGCACAGAAAAGCTGCAGAAGAACCGCGATTCTGTCCCTGACCCTGACTACTCGCACCTCCTGTGAGTCAATCTTTGACTGGTTCCTACTTCTATTCGGCTTGCCATAGCATATACCTAGGACTTCGGTCATTGTCGCCTCTATCCGTGACACAGCATAAAGCTTTGTGATGCGTTTGAGTCCCATCAATCAGAAGGGCCGAGTGGACGCGCTCATGGTTCGAACCATCAATTTTAAGGTCCGATGATCGAACACAAACACGGCGTCTACGGACTGCAAGTGAGGGACCCAAGCTGCTGTCAGCTGGCAGGCAGGTAAGACACGTGTGGCTCGAACAGAATCCGCCCTTATCTGTGTGGTGCCATTGTATGTTTCAATTGTAAGTCCGAGGACGACCATGCTTGGAAATCGTGTAACACAGCGGCGGTCAGGCAGGACGGACATAGCTGAGCAGAACAATCTTCGAAATGATAGTTATGCAACATTTTCAAGCCAGAGCGGCTCTCGAATGACCATTGCGAAGCCATCTGAATGCTCGGGACTTCTCTTCGTTCTTACGTATGTGGAGACTATCTACGCTGTCCGTTGGTGCTCTCGACGATTTCCCTGTCGACCCCTCTTTGACACTGGTGATGAACAACAGTGTACCCCACGGGGACACTCAAAATCGTGCGCAGCATATTGTCATTGAGAGGGAGGGATCTGATAACTTGTGCCCTGCGGTGCGCTTGCACTGTACGGACAAGCGTAGTGCAAGGTATGAACTAATGTACTTGGCATGCATGGAGAATGGTGAAAACAGTAGTCCGCTACCGGAAGATAGCTACTGAATAGCAGCTCTTATCATGTGCGTCTCCCTCTCTGCGGGATCGGTGACACGGTGTCTACGATAAACGTTCGTGATTGGGAAGCTTTCAGGAACGCCATGAAAGCGGCTCACTTGTCTTTCAAATGGCTGTGTAATCCCTGTATATCAAAACGACGCTCCTTCTCCTTCGAACACAGTCCACATTGCATCGTCTTGCTGCTCGATGGTTGCTGTGGACCCGGGGCTGTGGTAGCCTCCGGGTTGCCAGTCTGAAGCTTGATAGCCTTGGACTTAGCATGCACATGCAGAGCTCTTCGGGCAAACAGCGGCCGTGTCGTATTCCTTGGATCGTGCTCTCGTCTGTCACCCCAGGCGCCACGCAATCGTTCGACGAGGTGTGAGAACTGCATGCGATCTCTGGATCAGCAACCATGGTGCGTGAATAGTGCGCCGCTACTCACCGCTTTGGTCCAGTCCGAAAGATGGGCCGTGCACACCCCACACGTCATGGGCGTGATCAAGTCTGCCGGTGTCGCATCTTCATCCAGACCCAAGCCGTCCAAAATTCGCTGCATGATCGTGATCCACAGCTTGCTGGCACGTACAGAAGTCGGCTTGAATGCGATGGTGCGTTCTGGGTCAGACCACGGGGGATAGCGCCCATACCTGACATGTCTGTGCTCCAGAAGGCTCGGCCACCGGAGCGGCTCATCACACGATGCGCAGAGGAAGACGCTCGTCGCTTTGTTCAGGTCTGGGAGAAACTGGCCAGGCTCCGAGACCACCTCTTCGGTCGTTTCCTCAGGTTCTGGGCTCTTGCTACCCCACCCTCTGTCCTTGCGCGACTTCCTCGTGTCCTCTTCTGCCTTCCCGGGGTACGCCTCGTTCTGCGCTTTCAGGAGCATCAGCTGGAGGCTCCGCTCGATCTCGCTCAACCGCGCGCGGATCTCCGAGCCGACTGCCTCGCGATCGGGAAAGTCCTTCAGCGAGATCGGCTCCTCCCGGTCCTCCCACACTGGCCTGACACTAGGCAAGTCAAGAAAGTCCTGCGGGATGCAGAGTACTCGTTCTTGGGAGGCAGAGATCGATCCCGAATTGGTGGTGAAGCACAAGCTATGGTAGAGGACCATGATCTCTTCCTGCCGTTGCCGCTGGAGCTTTTCTTTCTCGTGCTGTAGGCGGGCGGCCCGTTTTGCTCGCACAAACTGCTCGAGGCCAGCACGGATCTGCGACCAACCTGCAACGATATTAGCCGGCACAACAGATGATTTGATGGTCTACACTCACTCTTCTCCGTAAGCGGCCGGTCGATCTGCAGCGATGACGGCATGGCATAGTGGCCCCAGTCCATATCGCGCTTCTCGTAGCCCAGCTCCATCAGCCTGCTTTCCACTCTAGATGCGCATCAGCTGAGCAGCATCCTCTCATATGCCAGTGAAAGACCCACGCCTCCTTCCGCTCCTTACGGACTGCGTCCTTATCACGGCTGCTCATTACGCTCCACTCGCGCCACCACTTACTCAGCACCTTGGCACTCTTCGCGCTGCATTAGCCCTCAATCACAGCACTGTAAGCAGAACGAGCAAACCTCGCGGATCTTTACGACCCTCTCCCGTTGTGCTTCGAGCCATTTCTGGTACTCGTCCTCGTCCAGCACAGCTTGTTGCTCCTTGCTCTCAATGACGAGTCGCTCCACTGTCGGACGGTAGTAGAACATGGTCTTAGTCTCGCGCCCGTGGGAGTGAGCGCCGGCTGTCGGCGTAAGCTTAGCGCAACTCCTGAATATGAGGAAGAGGAGAAAGGGAGACGCACTATTCGTGTAAGGTACGATTTGCAAGAGCGAGAAATCCTCCAGAGTAAAGGGGTTCTTGAAGCTTCTCGCCGGGAAAACACTACCGTAATCGACGTATCAGTCCAGCGGCAAGAGAAGCAGATGAGAGAGGAAAGGGTACACACAACTGCTTCAAACAATTTTTGCACATCCGCATGCGAAGCGCAAAGTCTGGCTGCGGGCCGTTCACGGCGCTGCATGTCTATCTGTCTGGTCAGCGCACTTCTCTTCTTTGGAGCGGTGAATACGCACGTGACAGTCCCGCTCAAACAGCAACTTCGCATACTGGGGCTACTCTCCTCCATCAGCATCCCGCTCTCATGCCCCGCACAGCCAGCAAACGCCAACCGCGCGGGTATCAGCGACGCACCTCGCTGATATCTTCCGGGCAGTCCGGCAGCCCCGGGATCGTGCTCCTCGCCACCCGCCAAATGCGCGTGGAATGGCGGGACATGAGGACCTGCCTCCAAGCGCGGGTGGTGCGTGCCATATGCAGAACATCCAGAGGGGAGAGGTGGGCGCATATCTGCGCGTAGGCGGAACAGAGGTCAGCTGCAGTACGAGAAGATGTGAAGGAGGTGGGGGACGCACCTCGAGGAACAGCTCGGTTGGTATGGAAGAGATCCGCTCCAGCTTGCCTCTATTCCCACGCCGAGTCAATGGTGCTTTCTGTTTCGCGGGCCTCTTGGCGGCTCCGTTCGCTGTGAGAGTCGTCTTGTGCTCGGGCGTCGGCATTAGGTCGATATTATCCGCCGCAGGATCACTCGTCGACGCATATAGGTCATTCCTCAACGCTGCCTCCATACCCAGAACCGGCACCTCCTGCTCGTCCAGCTCGCCCTCTTCCAACTCCAGTTTCCGCCGTTTCGCCTTGGGCTCTGCACAGTCACACATCAAGCAGTGCATATATGCGCATAGTCTGAACCGTACCTTCCGTAGGTTCTTCTGCTGTGGTAGGCACCTGCTCAGCCTTGGGGCTCGCGGCTCTCCCTGCGGTCGCGAGAGGAGGCGTCCGGGCCCTCCTCATGCGCGGTGGGGGACGGTCTCTGAGACTTCCAATGACGTGAGCCTTGTCCATCCGACCGAAAGGAGAAGGAGGGCAACTCACGGCCTGCCGGCCCGAGTGATAACCATCTCGTCTTGCTGAGATCTGACCCAATAAGCCCAGTAGTTTCCCGCGTCGATGACAGAGGCCGTGGTCGAGGAGATAGACAGGGCACAAGCATGGGTTTCCTGGCCCGTGCCCTCCCCGCGCTGCATGGGTTCCCCATGTGCACCGCGTCCACGAAGTCCCTACTCAGGGTCGTCGGCCTTTAGCTGCTACATAGTGTCGGCGTTTACGGTCCTCCTGGTCCAACCTCCAACCTCGAACGGATGTCTAGAAGGAGATGACTACAATACAGAGCAAAAACCACTGCTACATCATCATGCCACCAACTGACTAACGCCTCCTCAAGCCTCCTCAAAGTACGCCGCGACCTTCTTGACGATCTCCCTGACCTCGAGGCTGCTCTCGACCTCCCCGCCGTCGGCCTCGCCGAGCCCACCAAGGCTCTTCCGCGCCATCCCCAGCCCACTGGCCAAGCCGGCCTTCCACCGCCCGCCATCCATCTCCCGCACCCGGCGCTCGATTCCCGCCCCGCGCAAGTCGGACTTGCCGAGCGAGGCCTGCAGGAGCGCGTGGATCACCCGGATCGCGGCGACGCGCAGGGGCTGGGTGGGCGAGGAGAGGCACGCGAGGAGCGCGGCGAGGAACGTCGGCGACTGGTGCAGCGTCGGCGCGGGGGAGGCCTTGTACAGCTCCGGGAGGGTGTTCACCACCACGAAGAGCGCCTGCGGCACACATTCCACTCAGGCGTGCATCCGGCACCGAAAAAGAAGGAGTACATACATTCATCATAACATCGTCGGTCCCCGTGGCCATCGCCTCCTCGACGAGGGCCACAATTTCTCCCGCACCCATAGCACGCACGGTCTGCGACACGTCCGTGTCCCGGCTCGCAGCGAGGTTGCGCACCATGCTCAGCGCCTGCTCACGCACGCGAAGGTCTTCATCCCTGCACAGCCTGCCCGAACCAGTCAGCACGAGCGCGATCATCCTTCCGCTTCCCAAGCCAACCAGCGCCTGAAGAGGTTCCAGCGGTTCAAGCGCCTGAGGAAACGAACGCCTAATCGCAAAACGACACGCACTCTACAAACCTTCCCCATCCCATCAGGTCCATAACACCCTTCTTGAGCGTCCAGTCCGCGCGGTACACGAGGTTCTTCAGCACCCAAATGCCGTTCATGCGCAGGAGCGCGTCGCCCGGGTCGGTCGCGAACCGCACGAGCACGGGCAGCGCGCCTTGTTCGGGGAGGAGCTGCGGGACATGTGAGTATGAGGATACGTACTTGGCTTTGATTGGATTGATGGGGAAGTGGGAGAGGGAGAGAGAGAGGGACGCACGTGCTGCACGGGCGAGAAGTCGGCCGAGAAGTTGCAGAGCGCTGCAAGTGCCGCGAGGAGCACGCGCCGGTCGCCCTTGACCTGCCTGAGCTCCTTCCCCCCCGTTCCTGATCCCACTTCCCCTTCCGCTTCTCCTTCGTCCCCCGCTCCCGCCTCCAGGCCCATCTCCATCTCCTCATCCCCCTCCAGCTCTAGCTTCACCGTATCCCCCTCGTCCTCCCCCTCAACCGCCAAGCCGAACCCCTCCAGCCCCTCCTCCTCCTTCACCCTCCCCTCCCTGACCACCAGCCCCAGCACGCTCCCCGCGACTCCCTCATCCACCAAGCTGCTCCTGAGTATCGCCACGCTCCTACTGAGCGCGCGCACGACCTGGCACGCGGCGTGCCTCACGCCCGGCGCCGGGTGGCTCAGGCTCGCATGGATAATCGGGAGCACGCTCGGCTTCTGCTCCGCCAGCTGCGAGCGCAGCCCCGCGTCCGGGAGGGCGAGCGAGGCGAGCGCGGTCATACATGCCTCGCGGAGGGTCACGGTGGGGAGGGGCTCTTCCCAGAGGTCGTCGAGCGAGGCTGGGGAGGCGGGGTCGATCGGCGGGAAGGCGCGGAGGAGCGTGCAGAGGGTGCGGAGGAGGCCGGTCTGGGAGGCGTGCAGCGCCCGCGGGCGGTCGTCCATCACCAGTGTAGCTGTAGCCGCATATGATCAGCAATCACACTTTCCGGCCGGGAGCCAATAGCAGAGCGGGCGTACACAAGCACCAGCACGCCCCCGCACGCACATCCCCCTCCTCCCGCTCGTCCTCCAGCACCGCCTGCAACCCCATCAGCACATTGAGCTCCAGCCCGCTCGGCGGGGGCGTCTCCCCCTCCCCCCTCCCCGCCAATCCCACAGCGGGACGGGAAGGGCGATGGCACAGCAAGGCCGTGAGCGTCCCGCATGCTGCTAGGCGCACGCGGGCCGGGCGGGAGCGCGAGAGGTCGAATATCCGCTGGGCGATCGGCGCGTGAAACCGGCCGAAGGTGGTGATGAGGCTCGGGGTCTGCGAGAGGAACGTGGCCAGCGCGTGGAGTGCTGCGATCTGCGCCTGTGCGTACCCGTCAGCACACTGCACCTCGAGAATATGTGGAGCACCAAGAGACCTTCTCGTCACCCCCTTTGAGCATCGCGCAAAGTCGCCCGACGACCCACCCGCCTTCCTCTTTCTTCTCCCACCCGCGCTTCCCCTTAGCTGCGCTCACACGCTCCTGCTCAGGCAGCCAGGCGAGCACGGGCGCTGTCTCCTGCGCCGTGCGCAGGTGCGCAACGAGCGCGGCTATCGCCGTGGCCGCTGCTGGCCCTGCCCCAGCAGCAGCAGGCGCCGGCGCAAGCAAGGGCAGGAAGCAGTCTAAGCTAGACAGCTCGACCAGCACCTCGAGCGCCATGTGGGCCTCTTCCCTGCCCTTGTACGCCGGCCGGCCGATCCCATATCGCGCTCCGTGGAGGGCCTCGCACATGCATCCGACGAGGTCTGCCAGCGCCCGCGCGAGGGAGCGGGTGAGCGGGTCGGAGGCTGAGGGGTAGGGTGTACTGGGCCCGGCTTGTGGCGAGGAGGGGTCGTCCGCTGCTTGGGGGTCGGAGGAGGGCGGGGAGAGCGAGGCGCGGAGGGCGGTAAGGAGCGCTGAGAGGGCGCCGGCGTCCAGCAGGTAGGGGAGGCATTCGACCTCCCTGCACAAGCTTCCCAGGACAGTCACCGCTTCTGCGCGCCGCTGAGTTCCCTCCCCTTCCACGTCGCTGCCGCCCTGGCCCGAGAGTGCGGACTGGGCGAGCAGGGGCAGCAAGGCCGGGAGGAGTGCGGGCTGTGAGCGGAGGAGCTGCCGCTTGAGCGAGGGCGAGCCGATGATGTCGTTCCTGATGCGCTTGAGTGTGGCCAGGTCGGGCGGCGTCGAGGGCGGGGGCATGGTTGTCTACCAGTGCTCTACAGACAAGTCAAGCAAGGACGGGACAGCGAGCAGAGATGGCGCGAGGGCGCGAGAGATGGGCGCGGTCGTGTGGCTAACGCGGGGCAATGACCCACCCAGCGGTGGCGGTGCCCTTCATCGGCCATAAGGGCGCAGTAAAGCCGATAGGGACCCTCTCTTTCCTCGGTGGCGATGCAGAAGGCGGAAGCTTATCCCCGTTACGCCAGAGAGCGCCGACTGGGTGGCTGCTCTCAGGCTCTCGATCTGCCTGCGCAGGAACCTCCGCGAGACTGTCGACGATCTGGTTGCTCTCTGCTGCTCTCTACACATTGCGCTTTCTTATACTCAGCTTGCGGGCATGTTGCTGTGATCTCCGCTCTGGATCGGACGACGGGAATCGGCGTTTAGCGGTCTCCTTGATCGCACCTCCTGCCGACCCCTCCTCCTGCCTGCCATCGCTTCTTGCTCCGACCCGACAGCATGTCCTCCCCCAGCTCCGTTCCAGCCCCCAGCACGCCCAAATCCCGCGCCTCCTCCCGCCCGCCCTCGCGCCTCCTCCCGCACCCCCCATCCACCTCCACCTCCCACACCCACCTCCCCCACACTCTCTCCCACCCCCACTCCCAACTCCTCAACACAATGCTCAACATCACCCCCTCCCGGCCCGCCTCGCCCGTCCTCCAGGGCCAAGTGCACATGCCGCCCTCGAGCTTCGTCGAGCCCAGTCTGGACTTGCAGCCCGACACAGAGCCGTCTGTGCGGAGCCGGAGCCGGAGCCGGAGCCTGGATGGGGAGGGGCTGTCCCTCTCCGATGCGCACGCGGACATGGACCTCAGCCTGGGACCGGGACTGGGACTGGGACTGGACAGCGAGGCGCTCCTCGCGCTCGAGCCCTCGCCAGAGGAGAGCGTCATCTCCGCCTCGCCGCCCTCCTCGCACCTCACGCCCGAAGCCGTCGTCGCCTCCTCCTCCTCGACGCACGCGCACGCGCACGGACAAACACAAACACAAGCGCAGCAGGACTCAGCCTCCCACGTCCTGCGCGAGCAGCTCCGCCGCACCCTCTCCCAGCGCAGTGCCGGGTCTGCACGCTCCTCCCCGCACGGGAGGAGGCCGCACCTCGCGGACGAGCAGGCGCCCTCCTCGGCGGCGCCAGAGGACTTCCCGCCGCTCACTGCGCTTGAGGCGAGGCAGTACGAGGACCGGAAGTACTACGTGCTTACGAATGCGGGCAAGCCGGTGTTCATGAGGTAGCGCCTCGCTCCCGCACTTCTGGCCCAGCATGTACTGACGTCTGTCGCAGCCAGAAAGAAGACTCTGAGGAGGAGGCGACGAACGCGATGGGGATCATGCAAGCGCTCATATCCGTGTTCGCCGAGGACGGCGACAAGGTGCGGTCGATCACTGCGGGCGCGACGCGCATCACGTTCCTCCTCCGCTCGCCGCTGTACTACGTCTGCGTGTCCTCGTGGGGCGAGCCGGCGTCCATCGTACGCTGACCCTGTCCCCAACCCCGTACGCGCGCTGACCTTAGCCTGGTCTTGACGTGCTTTGAGCAGACAAGGACGCACCTCGAGTACCTGCACCTGCAGATCCTGAGCGCGCTCACCCTCCCGCAGCTGACGAAGCTCTTCGAGCGGCGGGGGAACTTCGACCTAGGCCGTCTTCTCACAGGCGCCGAGCCGCTCATGCGCTCCCTGCTGCGCACCGCGCAGACGTCGATGGAGACCACGCTGTCGGCGATGCAGTGCCTGCGTATGGACGTGGGCAAGCGACGCCGGGTAGGGGACGCGCTGCTGCCCCCGCCCAAGCTCTCCCTCGTCTACGCCCTCCTCCTCGCCGCCGGCCGCGTGCTGACCCTCGTCCGCCCAAGGAAGCACAGCATCAACCCGTCGGACCTGCACCTCCTGCTCAACACGCTCGCCTCGCCCCAGCTGCTCACGCCGGACGCGGAGAGCTGGCTGCCCATCTGCCTGCCCAGGTTCAACGCGGACGGCTTCCTGTACACGTACGTCGGCGCGCTGAGCGAGGGCGTCGGCCTCGTCGGCCTCTGTGTCGAGAGGGAGGGGTGGGAGGCAATGCGCGAGTGGAGGGGCGCTGTCCAGAAGAGGCTTGAGGAGGAAGCACTGCTCCCCATGATCGAGAAGGCGGCGCTGACGCATCCGTACTCTGTCGGTCAGTGCATCGAACGTGCATAGTCAGCCCGTGGCTTATCCTTCTGCAGTGGAACTCGGCATCCATGGCCTGCGTCATTTTGTGTACAAATCGCGCATCAACGTGCAGTTCACCCAGCCCGAGTTCGACTCCCCCTACGACACGGATATCGAGCGACGGCGGTGGGTGCTCTGCCGCCCAGTTCATGCTCACGCGCTGACACCATCATCGCAGGCTTATTACGCTGTACCAGCAAGTGCACGACGCGTTGCACGCGCGCTCGGGGCAGAAGGAGGCGCTCACCCTGCAGTATATCCGCACGCCGCGGGAGGCGATCATGGGCTGGGTCCGTTCCTTCCCTTCCCGTCTCATCCAATTCTCACACCCATCACCCAGATAACCAAGCCGTTCGAGGTGTACCTTGCGCTCTCGCCGCATCTTCCCAAACCGGCATGCGTCAGCGCCGCTAATATGGTCGTCAATTGGGCTAAGAAGGAGGACGGGAGGCTGTTCTTGAAGGACGCGCCGGTGTTCTAGAGGACATTGTGTGGGACTGTGTTATTACCATCTTCCGATATACCATACATCTCTCCGATGGAGCGCCTTGTAGTCCAGTCACAGGAGATTGAACGTCTCGCCCCTCTAGCCTATCTCACCCAACAGCTTCGCCCCCATATCCTCGTCTCTGGCAACGCGAGCCAACCCTTGCCCGCAGTAGTACATGCTGATCATCGGATCTTCTTGCCATTCTGTATCTTCGGACCCCACCTACAACACCAATGAGCGCAATTCCCAGCCTCGATGTATACTGACGTACCCTCGTATTGTCTTCTTCGGCTTCGGAGGGATCACAAACTCCTTCGGGTTCTCCCCCTGGCGGAACTTCTCGAGCGCCCAAAGCACGTATCTGCTCATCTGTCAGCCCGTTGTCATTCGTCACAACGGTGCACGGTACGCACTTCCGCTCCTTTGGCGCCAGTCCTGCCGCCTTCATCTGTTGCCCTTGCAGCCTAAACAGCCCGTCCCAGGTCTCCACCTTGACCTTGTCGACCGCGCCGCGCCCGATCGCCTGCAGGAACTCCTCCGGCGTGGTGATGCCCATTTCTGGCCGCGGTTTCGGGATTGGAGGCAGTACAGATGCATGCCATGACCGTGCTAGTGGTGCTGTTGGTCGGAGAAACGACCGTAGTGAGGATGTGCCGATGAGCGACATTGTGGGAGAAGGAAGAGTGATGGGAGAAAGAGCGGAAGCAAATAGTTCAGAGCTGAAGGAAACTGTGGACCCTTGGAGGTTTCATCTACAGTCGCGCAGCGATATGTTCAGGGTTGGGCAGGCCCTATCAGACCCGTCAGGGCTGTCAGGCCTGGCCATCTGAAAAGTCCCTGAGAAGGCCTAGTAACCACCTGCGCCGGGTTGGCAATGCCTGTCATTTGCTCCCGGGCCAATGTCATCATGCCGCATGATGGGCTGTGCTCGGCAGGGTGTCAGGCACTGATTGCTTTGCGTCATAATATTGCACCTGACACAGCTTGGTCAGGGTTGCCAGGGCGGATAAGCGCAAGCCTGTGTGAAGTACTCTGGCAAGTACTGATTGGATGCTCATCCGTCTTGTCAATCACTGGTCGTGTCTCTGTCAGGTCATGCAGACACGTCCAGACATGTGTCAGGTGACTTGACATAACACTCCGAACGTCAGGTGCTGCATCTACACCACCTGCCAATCCCGCGGTCACTTAGTGTCAGGTTCCATGGGACTCCGATCATGGGGTGACAATCATATATTGACTAGAAACTACCACACATCCTTCCTCCTCCCCGCTATCTGGTTCTCCTTGCACAGCTGACGGAGCAGCTTCAAAGCGGTTCCACTACTCATGCTCTTGTGCTCCCGTCTTGCTTTGGTTTCATCCGGGAAAAGTCGCCTGGGTAGATAATCAATAAGCATGTCATGTGTCAGGTGCATCACTGACCGGTTCCATACGGCCAACACATGAGGCAAGAAGGGTGCAAAGGTGTCACTTCTAAGCACATCGACAACGGTGTTGTAGAAGAGAAGATAAGAGAAGTTCCCTTGGCCCCCAGAATGGAATTGTTCATCCGAAGAAAGCGCGAGGCGAGCCTGCCCAAAATCAGGACATGTTTCGCCGTGTCAAGCACACTTAACACACCTGCATGGCTACATAGGCAATTGCCTCGACGGTGATTTCAGTCATCTTGTGGCGTCCAGCCTTGCCCTGTCTGGCACTTCTTAACCCTTTCGGTCCTGTTGAAACCGAAAATGTAGCCACAGATGGCGAAATGAAGATGCCAATGCCCATCTGGTCTTGTGTCAGGTACTGGCATTATTCTCACATACCAATGAATCACGTACTCTCAAAAGAAATTCGTTCTCCATCAGTCCTTCCGTAAGTTTGTTCATGTTGCACTCTCTGTTCTTGTACAAGAAGAGTGGGAAATTTTCTTCGTTCGTCACGATTTCTTCCTCGACGTTCGTCTCTTCGTTAAGCTTCATGATCGGCAGGCCATCCTGAAGCTTAGCTCGACACCTTGAAGACCGATCGGTGTCAGCGGGTGATTCAGCTGAGGGTAGTCTGCTCACCCAAACTCGGGATCCTCCCACTCCTTGGCCAGGTCCACTGGACACAGATAGCGCCCTGTCATGTGGTGGTTGTACCCGCGTTCTGCCTTCCGCTTGCGATGCAGACCTTCCGTCATGCCAGAGCCCTCGACAGCTCCCAATATGTCAATGCATATCTCCTTGCATGTTGCCGTGTCGTCGGTCCGCCCGACGCAGCGGCCCACCTCGATCTGGGGCATCATCAATGCAAGTGTCAAGTGCAACCATGGCCAGGGGCGTACCCGATTGGCAACATCAGCCAGTACTCCAGGAGTACGACTTGCAATGTGATCCTCTATTTCCGGGATCACTGTGGCAATATTCCGGTACAATTGGACACTCTCCCGAATCCTAGCCATACAGCATCAGAGACGGCCACTTGACACAAGGCTGGAAACGGACTCCTCGTCCTCAATGTCATTGAGGTCATCCACCTCCAAGAACTCTCTTCCATCTCTGAGAGCCTGCTCGATGTTCCCAAAGAGAGAAAAGGCTCGCCCAATGTGCTTGCCGGCATTGCGGAAGGGGCAGAATTCGGTCCTACCCCAAATTGTGTCAAGTCGTTCTGAAAGGGTTAAAGGACACCTACCTTGGTCGCTTGGAAGCATCTAGCAAGTCGGCTTGTTGGAGCTTCCTCTTGGCAGCCTGACGTGCGAAGGCTGCCGTGGGAGACGATGGCGGAAGGGGAGACGACAAGTCTCCTGGGGAGGAGGAGACCAGTGTGGAGCTAGGAGGGACGGGGGTAGATGACATGACACTGGCGATGGAAGGGCCAGGCCGGTCCCCCCTCCTGCGTCCATTTCATACCTGACACACACTCCAGCGCAATCAGTGTAAACAAATCATCGCTTATCACTGATTGCGATCACGTGTGTTAGGTCAGGGGGGGCATGACACAACCGCACCTAACATTAGGTCAGGGGTGACCTGACGCAACGGCACCTAACGTTAGGTCAGGGGTGACCTGACACTACGGCACCTAAAACAACGGAACCTTCTCGCATCATCCGTGGAATTCCTCACTCATGCATGGGAATTCTAATTAGTCATGGGAGAGGAAGCCATGAGTACACTGTACCAGAGTCCCCCCCACACATGACACACCGAGACTCGACCTGACGAGGGCGCACCTGACGCGTCGCGGTCCTTCCCAAATCTTGCCCCTCCAAATACGATTCCATTATCCACTTGTTGGTTCTTCATCATCCAACATACCTTGATACTCTCATGATATGGTCATGTGCTTGTGGGGCATCCTTTGCCAACCGCGGCAAGCGCAGCTTACATCAGAGAGCGTGTCCAGTTCACGCTCTCGCACGGGAGCACGAGGCGGATGACGGTGACCTTTTCGCTCGAAAACTCCTGGAGAAAAGAGCCCGTGACCGAGCGAGGTTGCAATCCAACCCCAAGCGACAGCTTTCACTGGCAGGGGAGACTGAAGGGGAGACGTGGGAAGGAGACGTGAGTCTGTTAACTATGGTAATCCGGCGCGGCTGACCGGTCATGTTGGGTTGCAGTCAAGTGTCAGGTGGGACACTTCGAATACTCCCCAAGAGAATATGCAAGACGAATCCAGCCGAGACTCCGACCATGCCTTCCATGATGTAATGCCTCAAGGTCTCCACTGGCATTATGTTCCAATCAGCGCCCTGCCCACTCCCCTATTGGATCAACCTGTGTCAAGTGACATTCCGCGAGCCACTCGTGCCAATCGGAACCGCCTCCCCGCACGATTCCAAGACTATCTTCCCGAGAGCTCCGCCAGGAGTGTCTCCACCGCCCTCTTGCCCACGATCGACGCCGATCCCCCTGCACTGCAGCCTCCGCCGCACCTGACAGACGCTCTTAACACCCCGAGTCCGTCCCGGATGCCAGACACGGAGACGTCTTCGGGGTGCCCTGAATGGCAGAGCCAGCCCAATCGATTCGGTCTCTATCGCAAGTACCTCCAAAGGCCGCTCTGCATTCCAGACCTCGATGCAGAGTTGGAAAGCTTGCTGAGCGGCGAGGCGGAAACTGTGCACTCCCCCCCTACACTCAATGTCAGTATCCCCGATGACCAGGATACGGCTTCCAATCAGCCCACATACGTCCTCCGGCGCCTTCCCGCCCCCAAGATGCTTCTTCAACAACTTGACGCTCAGCGCCAGATTCCACCTGACGCATACTCCCCCTGGCCCAATCGAGAGGCATTCTTGCTTGCTCAGCACTGGATGAATGGTCAAGTCAAGTCTTTGGCCGATTTGGAGCGCCTTTCTGCGCTCTTTCGGATGCCGGGGTTCGATGCCAATAAACTTCGCCATGTCAACTGGCGTGCCAGTTTTCGGAAACTCGATGAGGCCGTCCCTTCCTATGGACCGTTCCAATATGGCCCGGAGTGGAAGACCAGGGTATTGAGGTTGAAGGTGCCTTTGGGCAAGGGGAATGGGAATTGGGATTACCTGGTACCAGGCTTCCATTTCCGTGACCTGACACAGCTGGCCAGGGACGTGGTGGAAAATGACCCGCGCTCCACGGCCTTCCATTGGGAGCCCTTCGGGCTTTGGAAGCATGCCGAAACTTCCCAGCAACCGGATCAACGTGTGTTCTCTGAAGGATTCACTGGAGATTACATGTTGGAGGAGTTCCGCAGCATTTTGTCGTTGCCGCCCAACAACTGCGATCTGCCCCGGGCGATTCTTGGTTTCTGCTTCTGGTCTGATGCCACTCAAGCTACGCAGTTTGGGCATTCGTATCTCTGGCCAGGATATGCTATGTTCATTAATCAGTCAGTGAGGGAGAGGTGTAGCCCTACGTCAGGTGCATGCCACCACTTTGCTCACTTCCCCACGGTACGCTCCCACAGTTCATGACCCTCCCATCCTCACCTAACACTTGGATGTAGATTCCCAACTCTTTCCACAAAGAGTACTTTGCACGCACGGGCCGCGCACCCAGCTCTAGACTGCTCTCACACCTCAAGAGTATCACGATGCATGCCGCCTGGGACACCCTACTCAACTCAGACTTCATGGAGGGCTACAAGAATGGATTTCCCATGAGATGTGGAGATGGGTTTGAGCGCCGCGTGTTCTTCCGCGTTTTCGCCTATTGTGCAGACTACCCTGAGAAGTGTGTCAAGTGACCAAGTGACCAGTCAGAAGTCAAAAGACTGA
>KV424146.1:13888-35199 GCA_001632435.1 Calocera cornea HHB12733
CCGAGCTCGTCCTCGAGCTTCTTCTGCATCTCTGGCCAGGGAAGATGCCCTGCCAGTCCCTCGGGAACCCCTCCGTAGGCACGGTAGCCTTGACGAACCTCAGGGCGTGCAATGCCCGGGAGGACGGCTGAGGTCGAGCCGCTCGTCGACGCAAGTGCGGGGCTGGGCGGCGCGCTGGTGCGGTACTGGGCGGCGCGCTTGAGCTCGTCGTACCGCTGCCGCTTCCAGGCAGGGGCGTACGGATCGGCCTTGTAGGCCGTCTCGAAGTTGCTGACTGCCTTCTTGCGCCGCTTTGCGCTGAGCCGCTTGCTCGTGCGCTGCTGCGTTGCCGTCTTCGCGTCGTGCGAGATGGCGTTGGCATCGATGACTTGCTTGGGGATCTCCCCACCGAGCTTCTCGGCAGCGCGCGCGCGCTGCTTCTTCACCCAGAGCAGGGTGAAGTTGTCGTCCTTCCACCCTGCAATCGCGCCTGGATCGTCGGCGACGTGCTCGCGGCGTACGGGGCGGAGGATGGGCACGCCGTGCCGAAGGAGCGTGCTGTGCTTGCCGCTCTCGTCGACTTCTCCCTGCTCGAGGAGGATGCCGACAAAGTTGCGTACGGCGGGGAGGGTGCGGAGGTCGAACGGGCGCCAAGTCGCGTGCATGTACAGCAAGCTGTACATGCCGATGAGCTCGCGCACCTTGGCTTGGGCGCGCAGCCAGTAGATCCGCGCGTGCCAGTATGGCATCGCGTGGAAAAGGTCGGTCTTCTCCTGGGAGAAGTTGCCGCCCCAGCGCTTGGAGAGGTCGCCGTAGAGCTCGCGGTGCGGGTGTGCTTCGGGGAGGCGGGCGACCAAGGCGCGGATGCGCTCCGAGTAGTCGTCGTGCGCGTCGCAGAGCGTCTTCGCCCACCAGGCGTTGATGAAGCCGGCCGTGCTCTGGCAGATGTCGTTGAGCAGGCGCGAGAGCCTGACGTGCTCGGCGTTGGGCACTTCTCCGTCCCAGAGGTCGTCGTTTGGCTGGCGAAACCTGCCAGTGACAAACGGCGACCACCAGACGAGGCGAAGGGGCGCCCACCAGACCATGGCGTTGGTCGGATCGCTGGGCGGGCCGGGGCAGTATCCTCGATGAGGATACCGCTCGTCGTACGGCCGCGGGTAGACGGTCGGGTCGAGGGGACCGCGCGCCCAGAGGTTGCGCATGTTCTCCGATTTGACGAAGGGGACGTCGCCGTCGTCAAGGTCGCTCTGGCCGAGGTACCAGGCCTTGAAGCGCGCCTGGAAGCCGCTCCAGTGCTGCCGGAGCTCGAGGTCGGTCGAGTTGGCGATGAGGAGGGCGGGGTCCTCAATCTGCAGCGCGGCGTACTGCTCAAAGCTGTATCGGTCGGCCGGGAGCAGGCTTGCGCTGCGTCGGAGGAGGGTCGGTTCGTCGGTGAAGCGATGCACCGTGTCGCGTGCGAAGCGCTCGTACAGCGTCAGGTGCCGATGGCCGGTGAAGTTCGGCCTGGGTGCATCTGTAGAGTAGTTAGTACACTGTATTAGATAGTTATACAAATGGTTGCTTACCAGGCTTCCATTTGTACTTTGTTTTTACAATGGGCAGGCCGTACTGCGCTGCCCATTCCTCATCGTATCCCTCGGCATCTCTGGGAGCGTCCCGATATCCAGTCTCGAAGGTTGCGGTCGGCATCGTTCTAGATAGTAGTTAGTAAGACATATCATGCATACAGCAAAACAAATAGTGCTTACCTGCACTATTTCCCGCCCTAAGCACACCCCAAACCCCCGCTGCTCGCCGGTCGGATCGTCGAAGTTTGTGCGCTTGCGCACGCCGAGGCCGAAATCCGCACGAGTACGCTCCGGAGGACTTACGCGCGTGCCTCAATATCTCAGCAATCTTCTCGACGGCCTTTCTTGGAGGCGTTCGATGTGGATTCGCCCTCCTGATGGAGGTCAAATGCGCACACCGACCGGGACGGCACGTCTCGAGGGCGGAAGGCGGGGGGGTCGACAGTGGTCGACAGTACCCCTCCTGCTTGACGCCGAGGCCCTCCAGATGGAGGTCCTCAGGCGGGAGGGGGCGGCGGCGAGGGCGGCGATGGCGGGCGAGCAGGCGGGGGCGAAGGCGGGGGCGGAGGCGGGCAGGGCGGCGGCGGCGAGGACGACAACGGCGGCAGCGAGCACGCCGGTGGTGGTCAAGAGGAGGATGGAGAGAGAGGGCCCAGGGGACTTAGACGCACGACGTCCCCTGGGCCGGAGGCAAATCAGCTCCTTTCGGGAGCTGATTGCTTGACGCGCGCGAGCGGGTGCTGATTTTCAGCACGGAAGCGGATGGATGCAAATCAGCATCCAATCAGCCGCTTCCGTGCATCAGCCACTTAGGCGCTGATTGGCTGCTATTGAGCGCTTAAGGCGCTCAATAGTGGACCCTACTCCGCGTCCAGTGGGTGTGGCCCTCCTTCATGGCATTTGCCAACAGAAAGCACTTCCCGGGCAAAAGCCTGTCTTGAAGCCCCAATCCCTCCAGTACTTTGAAATCATTGCACCCCAACTGATGAGTGTGCATCCTATTCTGTTTCGGGGATCAAACCATCGCTGCAAATCGTGTGTCGGCGATGGGCGGACGGGATGGGCGTACCGACCGTTGGATACATGCGCGACGCACCACGGGATCGTTCTTCGCTCAGCCTCTATCCTGGCCGACTTCGCCGACCGCTATGGGTAGAGCAGACGATGCAGTCTTCCTATGGCTCAATGCCCACGCTCGGTGCTCACCACCCACTGGTGACGGAGCCTCATCAACCAAGAGAGCACTTTGTTGGGCACCGTGGCTTGCTGAAGCGTCACAAGTTCTTGTCCCTCTGACTATGACCCTGCTGGTTGCACTGTATGCTGTAGCCAGGCGCGTTGGCGTGTCGTCTGCGTGGTATTGGTCCCAGGCGGCGAGTGCAGTGGCGGGGAAAACTGGCTCACGCACGGTGTCGGATGGGCGCTGCGCGCTGTCGAGAAGGCCCGCCGACGCACCATCCTTATACCGTCTGGAGCTGTACTCGAGCACGGCGTCGTCTACGCCATCGAGTCCATTCTAGCACACACAGTCACCCGTCCAACCTCATGAGGCACGTCGCTTCCTCATGCTCGCAGCGTACATATCGCGCCGTTCCAGGTCAACTTTACAATGTCTCCCGCTCACGCATCCCTTTTTTTGCCAACTTCCCAAGGTGGAAAGAGCCGTTCCTCTATAGCTTCGCGGGTTCGTGGCCTGCATGGCCATCGACGTCTTTAAATCGAGACATCTCTTAGGTATGTGGGTCCTTACAGTATCCCCATCCAGCGAACGACACGGCCTCTGGCCGCACACTAGTATTTTACCGTTGGGAGCAACGCCATCGGCGGCCGGCATGTCGCACATCGTCAACTTGACACCGCAACGTCCGGCGGAGGTGTTCGAGCCCTACGTCAGCAGCCCCGACCCGACACGGACCTCGGCGGCTTCTTCTGGACAGACTTCATCGTGCGTGCGACTTCCATCCCGGCGTTGTGATCCTCAATGGAGAGACTCAGCAGCAGACGCGATACGTCCGCTGACCATGATGAGTGTCGTGCGTCTCCAGACTTCCAGTAGGGGGAATTGCACGTTAGGAGAGAACACGCCTGTGGTAGGAGTAGGCATGTGATACGGTCTTGTCGACGTCAGCCTAGTGTCTGCAGCATAAATGCACCAGCTACTTAAACCGACAAGACGAGAGGACTTCCGCGGAAGCAAATACGTGAGTGGAAGTAAACCCATATGGGGAGGTACATTGAAAGCGGAGGTAAACCACGCAGCGGAGTCAAGCCACTCGGAGGTAAATTGGGAAGCGGAGGTACATATTGGCGGAGGCATACCTGCACGGAGGCAGGTGCCCGGGCGGGAGCAGACCCAAGGGACGGTAAACCCACATGTGGCAGTGGATACCCAAGCGGAAGTAGAGTGGGCGGAATCAGAGCCCGCAGTGGAAGCAGATAATGGCGCAGCGGAAGCAAAGTACTTGGTGAGCGGAGGTATAGTGCCGGGTCGTTGCGAAACGAGATGAAGGATGCACGTGATGGGCACGGATGCTTCCAGTTTGCCTCGAGTCCCTTTCTGCGTCGCCCACGCAGGCAACGACGCAGTCCCCAGCCAGAGAGCGAAAACTAAGACCAGGCGGGATCAAGGGAAACCATGCATGCAGTCAGGCAGGAGCTCGTGCCCCCCTCGGGCGTCTCGTACGCCGTCGCACTCACCCTCGTCCCACCGCGCAAACAGGCGGCATCGTCACACGTCCGCACCGTCGGCCAGCTCGTGGTCGCGAGGAGCAGCCTGTTGAGGGTGTTTGATGTGCGGGAGGAACCTATTCTGGAGGGGCCGGGCGAAGGAGCGGGAAAGGTTGAGGAGGAGGAGGGCAAGCTGGAGGACGACGAGGAGACGAAGCTGAATGGGAACGGGGAGAGCAAGGTACATCCTCCCTCCTGCAAGCCTATGTCGTGCATATACGTCAATGCATTCCCCCTTCAGTCCTCGTCCCACTCTCCAGTAAGCTAACTCCCCCGCCAGCTCGCTCTCTCTCTGCCGTCCACCAGCACCAGCACCAACCCAACCCCAGGCACCAACACCGGCAGCAAGACGAGGACCCGCCTACACCTCGTGCGCGAGCACAGGCTGCACGGCTCCGTCACGGGCCTGGAGCGCGTGCGCACGCTCTCGAGCGCGGAGGACGGCCTCGACAGGCTGCTCGTCTCCTTCAAGGACGCAAAGGTGCGCCTACTTCTTTCCAGCCCTCGCCACAACAGGTACTTACCAGGCACCGGACAGATTGCGCTCCTCGAATGGTCTTCCCAAGCATACGACCTCAGCACCGTCTCCCTGCACACGTACGAGCGCACCGTCCAAGTCTCGTCGTCCTCCTCCGCCCCGGGCGCACACACAAGCCTCCTGCGCGCCGACCCCGAATCGCGCTGCGCGGCCCTGCTCCTCCCGCAGGACGCGCTCGCCATCCTGCCCTTTGTCCAGCGGACGGGCCTCGACCCGGCCGAGCGCGACCGGGAGCGGGAGACGCCGTACTCGCCGAGCTACGTCCTCCCCCTGGCAGAGGCGGACCCCTCCCTGCGGCACGTCGTGGACCTGTGCTTCCTCCCCGGGTTCCACACGGCCACGCTGGCCCTCCTGTACCAGCCGCAGCAGACGTGGACAGGCCGTCTCGCGCACGCGAGGGACAACACCCACCTGTGCCTGCTCACCCTCGACCCGCTCACCAAGACGCACAGCGTGATCGCGCGCACCCAGGGCCTGCCGTACGACGCGCACGCGCTCCTCCCCGTGCCCCCTGGCGGCGCATTCGGCGGCGTCGTCGTCCTCTGCTGCAACAGTGTGCTGCATGTCGACCCTTCTGGGCGCATCACGGGCGTCGCGGCGAGCGCGTGGCACGCGCAGGTGTCCGCGCTCAAGCTCCCGCTCTGGCCGCTCGTGGGCGAGGAGGGCGAGGCGGAGGAGCGCCGGCTGGAGGGGGCGCGCGCGAGCTGGGGCGGGGAGCAGCAGCTGCTCATTTGGGGCGCGAGCGGGTGGGTCAGGGAGATTGAGGTGGTGCTGGATGGGAGGAGCGTCAGTGCGCTCCGGCCTGGCAGGAGGCTGGGCCGGTCGAGCCCCCCTGCGATTGTCAGCGCGCTCGAAGAGGGGCTCGTCCTCCTCGGCAGCGAGGTCGCCCAGTCGCCCCTGCTCAAGATCCACAAGGGCGTCGCCCCGCGCGCGGAGGACCTGCTCGACCCCACCCACGCCGCGGCGAAGGAGATCGAAGGGGAGGACATGGAGATCGAGGGCTCGTCCGGGGCGGGGGACGACCTGGAGGACATCTACGGCGAGTCTGCGCTGCCGTCCGACGGGGCTGGGCAGGGCTCGGGCGGGGGCACAGCGCTCCCCTGGCTCACGCTCGAGGTGTGCGACGCCCTCCCCGGCCACGGGCCCATCGCGGACATGGCCTTTGCGCTCTCGCTGCGGAACGGTGCGGAGCGGGCCACGCCGCGCTTGCTGTGCTCCACGCCTGCGGGGGAGCGCGGCGGGTGGACGGTCTGGGAGAACGGCCTTCCGGTGAGGGTGAAGAGGAAGCTGCCGGCCGTGGCGGGGACGAGGGGCATGTGGAGCTTGAGGGTGAGGAGGGGGAGGAGGGGCCGCAAGGGCGAGGAGATGGAGGAGGGCGACGGGATGGACAATCTCGTCATTAGCACGGACGCTACGCCTGCGCCGGGCATCTCGAGGGTGCGTGCTTCGTCTGTGAGGTGGTACGAGGGAACGGTGCTGATGTGGACATTTCACGGTCTGTAGACGATCGTCGCTGGACAAGGCGGCCCGCAGATCGTCTCCCGCCTGCCCACGCTCACCCTCTGCGCGGGCGCCTTCTTCTCGCACACCTGCGTCCTCCAAGTCACCCCCAGCACGCTTCGCCTGCTCGACGGCGAGGGCAAGGAGCTGCAGGTGGTCAAGGACACGGAGGGGAACAAGGACGGCTCGCCGATCGTCCGGGCGTGCGTGGAGGATCCGTGGGTGCTGGTGCAGCGGGAGGATGGGAGCGTCGCCTTGTACGTGGGAGAGCATGGGAGGAGGAGGATCAGGCATAAGGGCCTGCCGTCCACACGGGAGAAGGTGCGCTTTTTTGGATGATGGGGATGCATGTAGCTGAACGAATTTAGACGGCGACGTATGCCGCGGCGTTCATCTACACCGACTACAAGGGCCTCATGCCTCTTCCATCGGCGGAGGCAGAGCCCGCACCGGTCAACCCCCGAAAACGACGCGCTTCGTCGCTCGAAGCTGTCGAGGACGCCCTGAAGGAGGAAGACGAGCACCTGTCCATCGAGCCTGAGAGCAAGCGCCGACGACTGCGCAGCTCGGACGAGAAGGGGACGGAGAAAGAGCCGCAGGAGAAGAAGGAGACCAATGGAGCCAGTCGCTCGACGCGACATTCGGCGAAGGAGGAGAAGGAGCGGTCGCGAGACCATTCGAGGGAACGGGACCGGTCGAAGGACAAGGATCGGCGGCGGGATGAGAAGGGCGACAGGAAGGAGAGCGGTCGGAGGCGCAAGGAGAGCACTGACGATAGCAGGCGGCACAAAGACTCCAAGGACGGAAAGGAGAATGGATCCTCCCGCGACAACAGCTCGCGCAGGCATCGTGAGAGCACAGAGAGGGAGAAGGAGAGCAAGGACAAGGATCGGTCCGGCAGGAGACACGAGTCAGAGCGCAGGAAGCGGCCTGAGGAGGAGGCTCCCTCGGCGTCTCAGTGGCTACTGCTGTACAATGCGAATGGCCGATTAGAGGTGAGGTCTTGGCAGTGTTCTGATGTCAAGCGTAGACACTGATAGGATGAAAGATCTGGTCACTCCCCAAAATGGCGCTCGTCTTCAGCACAAGGCTTTTGTCTGAATGTCGAGCGGTGCTCGACGATGCAGCCGATGCTCTGGAACTTGCCGAAGGTGCAGAAGAGGAAGTCAAGGTTCCGCCACTGGAGGTGGAGGATGTAGTTCTCTGTCCTATTGGTGACGATTGCACTAAGCTGTATCTCCTGGTATGTTAGCTCCGCACACCTTGGCTAGCTGGTGCTGATGTCTTGCAGGTCTACTACACTGAGGGCCGTCTGGCCATCTATGAAGCAACACCGATGGCGGAAACAGAAGAGTCCACTGCATTCGACTACCGCTTTGTCAAGGTTGCAACACACTTTGCAGACGCCGAGCAGCATGCAGCCATCCGACAAATGCTCCCAGAAGCGCGACGCCTGCAGCTGCCATCAAGGCGAGCCCTCATCCCCTTTGCCTCAGACACAAAGGGCGGCATAAGCGCCGTTTTCCAGCGGGGAGAGGAGCCGTGCTGGATCATGGCGAGTCGCATGGGCGGCTTACGGATAATCCCGTACTCGAGTCCACTCGTTTACTCCTTCACACCAACGTCGCTGTTTGGTAGTACAAAGGACTTCATCTTGTACGGCGAGGAGGTAAGGCTTCAATTTCAATTCAAAAATGTGTGTGTATTGATTTGATTCCAGGGACCCGTCCTTATGGAGTTTGATGAAGAACCTGATACCAGTCGTGAACTATCCTGCACGAGGATTACTGCTACGCGCCCATACACCTCGATGGCAGTAGATCCCGGCACCAACCTTGTGGTTGCTGCTACATCGTTGAAATCCCCCTTTCTGCTGTATGATGACGAGGAGGTGCCATTGTGGGTACCAGAATGTACGCAGTCTCCCCATTCTGGGACTGCTGATGTTAACCGTTTACTAGCCGCTGCGTTCTTCAGTCCGATGGCGGAGAGCTCATCTCTTGAATTGATTTCGCCGGACACGTGGCAGACGCTGGATGGGTGAGCGCCGAAGACTGAGTTTACGTGGAGACAATCTCATGTTCCCTTTAGTTATGACTTTGATGCAAACGAGTTCATCAACACTGTTAAGAGCGTGACATTGGAGACGCCAAGCTCCGAGAGCGGTTTCAAAGATTACATTGCAGTGGGGACTGCGGTGTTCCGAGGAGAGGACTTGGCCGTTCGTGGAGCTGTAAGTCAATCTCTCCCCATCGACTCTGAGGAGGTGTTGATCATTCTGCAGACCTACATCTTCGAGGTGATAGAAGTCGTGTCCTATCCTGAAGATCCTCTTCCACCATATCGGCTGAAGCTCCTCTGCCGCGACGAGGCGAAGGCTCCTGTGAATGCTATATGTGGTATGAACGGTTACCTAGTGTCCTCTCAGGGCTTCAAGGTACATAGTCATGCTCAAACTTCCTTGTGGGAACATGTCTGACGCACCAGCAGGTCTTTGTCAGAGCCTTTGAGCAAGATGAGCGTCTTGTTGGCGTTGCCTTCATGGATGCTGGTGTTTGCGTCACAAGCTTGACTTGCCTCAAGAATCTGCTCCTCATTGGGGACGCCCAGCGGAGTGTCTCTTTCGTTGCCTTCCAGGAGGACCCGTTCAAATTGGTCGTCCTCGCAAGGGACCAGCGGCCCACTCACGTCCTTGATTCGGCATTCCTGTTTGATGAGGGTGACTTCAGTATCCTTGCTGCGGATGACGAGGGCAACTTGCGGATGTTCGAGTTTGACCCCGGTCGTAAGTATTCCTCGCCACAACTGTCGGCCATGTTGCTGATGTGCGACCTTCAGTGGCAGGTGCTACGCATGGCAATCCATTGTTATGTACAACCGAATTCAACGGAAACTCGGAACATGCCCACATCTTAGCCATCGCGGGACGGCACCGAGAAGATCCTGAAGAAGTGCCCATACCAGAAGCACAGCTCATCTTCGGCACGTCGGACGGTTCTTTGGGAACAATCTCTCCCGTACCAGAGGATTCGTCAAAACGCCTTCAGCTTCTGTCAGGACAGCTCATGCGAAGCGTGCAACATTTCGCTGGTCTGAACCCCCGCGCTTTCCGAACCGTTCGGAACGACCATCTCTCTCGACCCCTCAACAAGGGGATACTCGATTATACGCTTCTGCATGCCTTCCAAGAGCTCGATATTCGACGACAAGCTACCATTACAAAGCAGATCGGGACGGACACGATCACCGTCCTCCGTGACATTCGATCCCTTCAAGAAATATGGTAATGTTATAGTCAATTGATGTATCCGTATTGTATTGCGTAATGGTATCGCGTTGCCTTTGCATCCGACGCGATGGAGCGACTACCGCATGAGACGACGTGGGTGATAATGGTGGGCTCGAGTACTAGTTATATGAAGTCAGAGTTGAATCTTCCTATATCGCGATGTATCCAATGTCCCGGCCTTCGCTGCGTCGGCTTCTTGTTTGAGTTTGGCAAACAGCTTGATCTTGTCCACCAACTAGATTGCTTGTCGTGAGCATCCTATGCTCATTGGACGTCACAGCAGTGATGCGCACCTGATGGGAGACTACTCGTCCAGAGGTGCTGGGCATGACCCAAATCAGCGTCTCATCGATTCCAGTTCGTATTGGTGTTATCAATGTGGATGTCTCTTCTTCCTTCACAAGTGCGATCGACTGGCTGGCGTCGAAGTCGACATCGATCTTCGTCACAACCTCTGACGAGTTAGGCAGCTGAGACACCTCGGGAGGTAGAAGAAGCACATAAGGCTGAAGCCCATAGTCGAAGACATCCTTTCTTTTGGCCGGCTTCTTCTTCTGCACGCCCTTTGGGGTGGAGGGGCTGGGAGCGGTCGCTGTAGATCTGGACGCTGAGTCAGGCATATCTTCTTCCACCGCATCCTTGACGTCTTCCGGCGCCTCAACGACAGTCTTCTGTCCACCAGTTGGCAGCACCGCGGCTGTCCTCGTATCCAAATTCTTCTGTACGGCCAGCCAGATGCCCTTTCCAACAAAACAGATGATCCTCGGTCTCCAGGTGGTAACCTTCTGCAGGAATGCAGGCGCGCTCTCGACCATCTCCTTCGCGGACAGCTCAGCAGCCTCTGCGGACGGTCGATCGACGAGGTTTGTCATGCCGAGATTGTACTTCTCTGGAAGGGTGTAGTCCTCTGATGCAGGGACGAAATTGGGGACGAGCCCGCCTTGGTGAAGCGCCCGCCAGAAATGGTTCGTTGGGCTGGCGAAATGATGACCCGTTTCGGCAGACATCACGCCTGGGCTGAGACTATCGTTAGGAAGTCTCCATTAGGCACAGCAAAGGCGCTCGTACTTAATACCGCAGAACATTACTGTGAGATGATCAGTGGGTGGTCGGTCTGGACCGCGTGGAAGTGCGCACCGTCTAATCCCATCGCCAGATAGTCATGCAACGGTCTCAAATGTGCATATTTTGTTGGGTCTGCATACCCCCTCTTCACGGGCGAACCCTTCCGTTTCTTCTTGGGGCTTTCAGACTCCTCCTCCTCCTTCAAGGCGTCGATTCGACGCTTGTTGGGCGAACGCGGGGGTGTAGTTGGCGCAGGCGTGGAAGCAGAGGGCTTGAACGCATGATTCCTAGGCGAACGGCGAATTCTATTGGGCGAAGATGCTGCGTAAGAAAAGGAGGCAAGAGATGCACGGAAAGATGAAGTTGGAGATTGAGGTTCAGCCTTGGTGACAGTGTCAGTCAAAGCCATGTCGGCCAACGCTGGCAGGGCCAGACGCGCGCTGGATCCGGCGCCAATCGGGTGGGACAAAGGTGTCCTTTCTCGCGAACATGTTCTGGGGATCGTTACAGCTTGACGCATTGAGGATAGACACGCTGAAGTTATCCAGAACCAGCAAAAAATCATGACATTAACCCGTAGAAAATCATACTACTAAAAGACAACTGTGTCCTATCGTAAATGTGGCTTCGACCTATGTCAGCCCGGGCGAAGCACGGCAATCAAGCTTGACTTCCCCCTCCTACTCCTTGCCCTCTCGATTGATGATCGTCGGAGCTTCCATGTCTTCGGAAGACATGACCGATTCTGGACCCTCCACTTTCCTTTTCTCGTGCGCCACGATGGCAGCATGGAACTCTCGCTGAGCGCATGGCACGACTGCAATCTCGTCAGTTCAGCGAGGGGATGGCCATAGGGAGACTGACCTCTGTCAGTGTCCCGCAGGATATAATCATACACCGCCGCGGCGAGCAGCATAGCAGGGATGTTTGTCAGAGCGGCAATGGCGGCGTACGCCCCACGGTTACCTAGTGTCCTCTCAGGGCTTCAAGGTACATAGTCATGCTCAAACTTCCTTGTGGGAACATGTCTGACGCACCAGCAGGTCTTTGTCAGAGCCTTTGAGCAAGATGAGCGTCTTGTTGGCGTTGCCTTCATGGATGCTGGTGTTTGCGTCACAAGCTTGACTTGCCTCAAGAATCTGCTCCTCATTGGGGACGCCCAGCGGAGTGTCTCTTTCGTTGCCTTCCAGGAGGACCCGTTCAAATTGGTCGTCCTCGCAAGGGACCAGCGGCCCACTCACGTCCTTGATTCGGCATTCCTGTTTGATGAGGGTGACTTCAGTATCCTTGCTGCGGATGACGAGGGCAACTTGCGGATGTTCGAGTTTGACCCCGGTCGTAAGTATTCCTCGCCACAACTGTCGGCCATGTTGCTGATGTGCGACCTTCAGTGGCAGGTGCTACGCATGGCAATCCATTGTTATGTACAACCGAATTCAACGGAAACTCGGAACATGCCCACATCTTAGCCATCGCGGGACGGCACCGAGAAGATCCTGAAGAAGTGCCCATACCAGAAGCACAGCTCATCTTCGGCACGTCGGACGGTTCTTTGGGAACAATCTCTCCCGTACCAGAGGATTCGTCAAAACGCCTTCAGCTTCTGTCAGGACAGCTCATGCGAAGCGTGCAACATTTCGCTGGTCTGAACCCCCGCGCTTTCCGAACCGTTCGGAACGACCATCTCTCTCGACCCCTCAACAAGGGGATACTCGATTATACGCTTCTGCATGCCTTCCAAGAGCTCGATATTCGACGACAAGCTACCATTACAAAGCAGATCGGGACGGACACGATCACCGTCCTCCGTGACATTCGATCCCTTCAAGAAATATGGTAATGTTATAGTCAATTGATGTATCCGTATTGTATTGCGTAATGGTATCGCGTTGCCTTTGCATCCGACGCGATGGAGCGACTACCGCATGAGACGACGTGGGTGATAATGGTGGGCTCGAGTACTAGTTATATGAAGTCAGAGTTGAATCTTCCTATATCGCGATGTATCCAATGTCCCGGCCTTCGCTGCGTCGGCTTCTTGTTTGAGTTTGGCAAACAGCTTGATCTTGTCCACCAACTAGATTGCTTGTCGTGAGCATCCTATGCTCATTGGACGTCACAGCAGTGATGCGCACCTGATGGGAGACTACTCGTCCAGAGGTGCTGGGCATGACCCAAATCAGCGTCTCATCGATTCCAGTTCGTATTGGTGTTATCAATGTGGATGTCTCTTCTTCCTTCACAAGTGCGATCGACTGGCTGGCGTCGAAGTCGACATCGATCTTCGTCACAACCTCTGACGAGTTAGGCAGCTGAGACACCTCGGGAGGTAGAAGAAGCACATAAGGCTGAAGCCCATAGTCGAAGACATCCTTTCTTTTGGCCGGCTTCTTCTTCTGCACGCCCTTTGGGGTGGAGGGGCTGGGAGCGGTCGCTGTAGATCTGGACGCTGAGTCAGGCATATCTTCTTCCACCGCATCCTTGACGTCTTCCGGCGCCTCAACGACAGTCTTCTGTCCACCAGTTGGCAGCACCGCGGCTGTCCTCGTATCCAAATTCTTCTGTACGGCCAGCCAGATGCCCTTTCCAACAAAACAGATGATCCTCGGTCTCCAGGTGGTAACCTTCTGCAGGAATGCAGGCGCGCTCTCGACCATCTCCTTCGCGGACAGCTCAGCAGCCTCTGCGGACGGTCGATCGACGAGGTTTGTCATGCCGAGATTGTACTTCTCTGGAAGGGTGTAGTCCTCTGATGCAGGGACGAAATTGGGGACGAGCCCGCCTTGGTGAAGCGCCCGCCAGAAATGGTTCGTTGGGCTGGCGAAATGATGACCCGTTTCGGCAGACATCACGCCTGGGCTGAGACTATCGTTAGGAAGTCTCCATTAGGCACAGCAAAGGCGCTCGTACTTAATACCGCAGAACATTACTGTGAGATGATCAGTGGGTGGTCGGTCTGGACCGCGTGGAAGTGCGCACCGTCTAATCCCATCGCCAGATAGTCATGCAACGGTCTCAAATGTGCATATTTTGTTGGGTCTGCATACCCCCTCTTCACGGGCGAACCCTTCCGTTTCTTCTTGGGGCTTTCAGACTCCTCCTCCTCCTTCAAGGCGTCGATTCGACGCTTGTTGGGCGAACGCGGGGGTGTAGTTGGCGCAGGCGTGGAAGCAGAGGGCTTGAACGCATGATTCCTAGGCGAACGGCGAATTCTATTGGGCGAAGATGCTGCGTAAGAAAAGGAGGCAAGAGATGCACGGAAAGATGAAGTTGGAGATTGAGGTTCAGCCTTGGTGACAGTGTCAGTCAAAGCCATGTCGGCCAACGCTGGCAGGGCCAGACGCGCGCTGGATCCGGCGCCAATCGGGTGGGACAAAGGTGTCCTTTCTCGCGAACATGTTCTGGGGATCGTTACAGCTTGACGCATTGAGGATAGACACGCTGAAGTTATCCAGAACCAGCAAAAAATCATGACATTAACCCGTAGAAAATCATACTACTAAAAGACAACTGTGTCCTATCGTAAATGTGGCTTCGACCTATGTCAGCCCGGGCGAAGCACGGCAATCAAGCTTGACTTCCCCCTCCTACTCCTTGCCCTCTCGATTGATGATCGTCGGAGCTTCCATGTCTTCGGAAGACATGACCGATTCTGGACCCTCCACTTTCCTTTTCTCGTGCGCCACGATGGCAGCATGGAACTCTCGCTGAGCGCATGGCACGACTGCAATCTCGTCAGTTCAGCGAGGGGATGGCCATAGGGAGACTGACCTCTGTCAGTGTCCCGCAGGATATAATCATACACCGCCGCGGCGAGCAGCATAGCAGGGATGTTTGTCAGAGCGGCAATGGCGGCGTACGCCCCACCAGACGCTTTTGTGCCCCAAATGCAAAGCACCATGATGCGGGCACCGATGTCTCTTGCGGAGTTAGCAGCAACTGTCGATAGCTCAGTAGGTATGTGGATCAAAGTAGGTAGAACTTACGGCCAACAGGACTGAATCCCCAGATGATGGTGGCGTAGGTTACTCCAATGATGAATGGTACGGAAGCCGGAGGCGCGAAGAAGTTTGTGGGATCGATGCAGGCCCAGATTGCGAGGCCGAGGATGAAATCGCAGGAGAACTCGTTCCAGAACACGATGCCAAGGTTAGACGTCGCTGGGACATACAAGCCAAAGATGCCAGCTGGGCCTTGCTGGGTGAAGTTGACGCTGTCGAGAGCACCTACCGCAGCCAAACCCGCTTCAAGTTCCTGAAGCTAGTTGAGATCGGGCTCGGATAATCGTTAAATGACTTGCCAGAATAACATCGCGGTATTGGAGATAGATGACCATGCACGCTACGAATGCGCCGAAGATTTGTGCGAGGATGAAGAAGGGCGCCTTGCGGATCGGAAAGCCTCGGAACACGACATTTGCAATTGTCACGCATGGGTTGAAGTGACCTGCGACCAGATGTTAGACATGCAGACCATAGAGAACTTGTCTTGCGCACCTCCCGAGGTAGGCGCAGCAATGGTGATCGCCAGCATGATGCCAACAGAGTACGCGAAGCCGATCTGAAGCACGGCTGTGCACCATGATAAGTTCTTTCAGACGGACACGGACCATAAACTACACCTACATCCAACACCTTCCACCTTGCTCAGCGTTCCTAGTGTGTTTGCAGCCTGCGATCCAATACCGCAGAAGCAGTAGAGGAACGCGCCCATCTATAGCCCACTGTTACCCGCCAGTTCGATAGCATAAGCAAACATTGTCATACAGCTTCAGCAAAGCATTGAACGAGTAAGTGGGCATCTCGGTAGCGAATTCTCTCCCAACGTGCTGTACGAGCCGAAATCGGGGCCAGGTCCCTCAAGAAAACCAGGTCATCTCTCGCATCGATGGCCATCGTGAGTCGTCAAGGATGGAGTAGCAGAGACCAGCAAGATAGGTACGAGACCGTAGGAGCAAGAGAGGGAGCGAAACAGCGTGTCAGTGCGCCGACCAGCATTATTATACGCTGTCGTTTAATCGATGGCTTGATTAGATGAAGGAAGTCCGCCCTGGCGACTGTGTTTCTCAAGGTTGGTTCCGTGGAAGCCCCGAGACTGGCACCGTAAGCGAGTAAGGCCTTCTGACTCGTCATGGGATGTCCCCCTATCGCCCCACGTTGGGTCCGGACGAAGCATTCACGCGAACGCCGGTCTGACCGCGGGCTAGGTCACAGGTCTTCCGATCCCAGTGCTAACTGAGACCTACGGGGCCAAATTAGCGGTGGGAGCGAGCACCGCACCCGCGGCTAACTTGCGCATCGCTCCTATGTGTCCCTATTCCAGGGAAAATCCATGACAGTGGACCCTGAACCGGCTATTCCAGCTGCGCGTCGCGTCTCACTCGTGACAGCCATTGTTTTGCTTACTGCAGCAATGCGCCAATCCTGCATTGCACACTGCACTGGTCCATTCACTGCTTCACTGCACATAGCACCTTCGATTGCAAGGAACTCTTCCTATGCCTGACGCAAGCAGCACTGCTGGATTGGCCAATGCCAAAACCACGCTGACTGGTCGGCTGCGCTCTAAGCACACCCTCAGCACTGCATCGCGCGGAGCCAGGATTGCGATCTACAAGCCGTCCACCGACTTTGCAGCAAGCACATCCACATCCCAACGCCCAACTAATGCACTGCGTGGAATTGCAGCATTGCGCCAGAGCTTCAAGACCGCGCCAGCTCCTGGTCCTCGGGACAGTGCAGTGGGTGTTGCCCCCGGCGCATCACCCCTTCCCCGGAGTACAGGGCAGCATCTGCGGCAAGCGCGAACATTGAACATGAAGGCTATTCAGCGGGGTCACCGGGAAGCGCAGGAGGAGCGGGCCCGACGGCTTGCAGGTATGTATGCCTGAACATTGTTGTCATTGATCACTAATGTCTGTCCCAGCACGTCCCGATGAAGCAATGGCAGTAGACTATCTTGCGGAGGCACTGGGCACTGCAGAGGGCGATGAGGAGATGCATCCTATGGCCATTGACGAAGGGGCATTGTATGGGGATCAGGATGATGGCTGGGCAGATGACGAAGAATCGGTGCCTGCAGTTGAGGTTGCATGGCGACAATGCCAGTACGCGGTGCTTGTGCCTTATACACTGCACAATGTTCTGACTTACCACCAGGGGGAAGAGGGCACGACCACAGTACCTGCCTGGTCAGGGTGCCTATGCTCATCGCCTTGCTACATATGCAACACGATGGGCCGCTGAGCTCCCTGTCCTTGCAGAGGCGTTCTTGCGTTGGCGGCATGGAAAGGTCAATGTCAGCAATGCCACCATTGACACATCTCCTTCTGTTTCATTGCGCATTGTGAACTGGGACAGTGAGCACTTCCTAACATGTCTTTGATGTCTGCTCAATGTGCAATAGACATTGCGTCATTGACGATCTCTTGCTGCAAGGATGGCGACAATTTGCTCGAGCGTGTTGTTGAGCAAGGCTACATGCCTTGCTCGCCCGACGTCCCTCAGCTGGCTATCGCATTGCCAATCATTGAGGTCCTCCATCGGTGCCGTCTTCGAGCCTTCATCTCACATGAAGCATTTGCACGTGTGCTATGCGATCTCCATGGAGTGCGTTTCCCTTTGGCATCATCTGTGCAGCGGTTGTGCAATGCTAATCTCTACAATGTTCATACACAGCGCCCATATCGAACACGTCTCCGTGTGCAGTTGTCACATGCATACGATGCATGGGTTGCAATGCTCATGCATGTCGACTCCCTTGTCAAGCATGCCTTTGGCCATGATACCCCAAACTGGCGACTGCTTAACTCCTGCGCTGCATGCGAGTACAGGGTATGTGTGCCAGACACGAACAATGTTCAATGATGTCTCATTCCATTGGGCAGCTGCGCGATGAACCTCCCCTTCCACATACAAAGCTTGTCAGCTGTGATGGGAACAACTCAAGCAAACGCTTCGCTCATGCCGGCCATCAAGATCATCGCGCATTCGACAGTGATTACTTGATCGGCGAAGAAGAGGTGAACACCTTTGCGGACGAGGTACCGCGTAGACGAATGAAGACTGTCAGTTCATTGCACACTGCTCTGTGGCCTGCTGGCTCAATGCATTGTCAGGGAGGAGAGGACATGCTCACTGGCGCGCTGCCCAATGCTGGCAGAGCGGCTACATTGCAAGATGCACCTGTGCAGTGCACGGACAAATGGAAGACTTCTCGGGCAACGGACAATGCAACACACTGGATGGATGGCATGCGGGAGACAGGCAACTTCCTGTTCTCTTGCCGGCATGGTATGATTCTTTTCTCCTCGGATATGGTCCGAAGTGGTGAACTGTGCGTTGTGCATTGCTTTATGTGCTAATTCCACACTGAGGCAATGTCCAGATCGAAATATCCTCTCGCTGGTGTGCAGCGACTACTGCAAGTGTTTGGAGAAGGCATTGCTGTTGGCTACGACATTGGTTGTGACTTCTCTGGTACTGCAATGCGCAGCCGGTTAGGCAAAGATATCCGTGCATTGCGGCTCTCATTCTATGTTGGCGCGTTCCATGGTTACGCACACAACCGCAAGTGCCAACTGGAGTTCCATCCACGCATTCAATGCACTGCTGGCTTGGAAGACTTTGAGACAAATGAGTGGATCTTCTCCCGGCAAAACGGCACTGCACACCTCTTCCGGTATGCATCGCGCTTTCACCGCCACATGACATTGCACCTGTTCTGGGAGCAGTGGGACCATGATCGGCGAGCAGTGCTCGGTGAGCTCGTCCATTGTGCATTGTGATTGCATTGCTCATTACCCGCGCAGCTGATTTCCTGCACAAGAAGTACAAGCACGCCCTGGAGATCTTGGACACTGTTGGTCCCACTGTGCGCCTCTACCAAGCCCGGTCTCAGATCAGCGATGAACAATTCCGGCAGTTCATTGTGGACGAGAAAGAATACTTTCAGCAACTGCGCAAGGAGCCGGAGGAAGAGAAAATCCAGTATGAGTATCTTGAAACACTCCAGGAGCTCAGTGCACATCGGTCCGTCCTGCATTGCGCTTTGCCCTGCAACTTGACTCACATAGGTTTCAGTGCTAAGCTTGCAGGATTTGAAGCTTTCGTCAATTTGACACCGGACACTTGGAATACACTGCCCGGCAAGGCACGCGAGCGAGAAGCACGGCGTGAACACCTGGCAGTGCTCCGTCATCAAGAGCGACTTGAGTTGCTTGCGGTTCAGTATGAACATTGCTTGGACACTGAACGATGGACGCCGGACTCGCCTGAGTGGAAGGCTGTGGAGCAACGAGCAATGTGTCGCCAGTATAACCGTGCACTCGATGTCTTGGAGAACTTGGTCGTGCAACGCCTCTTTGAGCTGGAGAAGTTCAATCTACGAGGTACCGGTGAGGCATTGTCGTGATCCTCATTGGTCAATGCTCAATGTTGTACAGGGTATGCAATGCGCAGGGCCATTGCGAAAGCTATGGATGAGCGCTGCGGTGCCATACGAACAGCACTGCAAAAGTACAATGATCTTGCACGAAAGCTCATTCCCCCTCGGCCGAAGCTGAACTACGACACTGTCATCAGCATGACGTGGGTGTCGGAATTTGCACTGCTGCGATTCTCAAAGCGCAATGTACAAGAAGAGCAGTGGGCCGACCATCTGGTGCGGGAGATGACGGTCCAGTGGCACTTGCTGCAATGCGCAAAGCAGGAGATTCAACGACTTGACATCGAAGTTCGGAGACTATGGACCGCACTGCACGATGAACCAATTGTCTGGCGACAGAGCATTGCAGCTGCCCATCGAGCAGGGCATACAGTGCTGGCGGCCGAAATGCAGCACCGCCTGAACGCACGCCAGCAGATCGATTATGCACTGCAGACGCGGCTCCAACAGATATTTGCTTTGCCAGGGTTCTCCGGCAACCCTACAGTGGGCGTTTGTGACACCGCAGGCCATGAAAGCATTGGGCAACGCCCATACACATCCGAACTGTTGCCTGTGCCAGATGACCCATTGAAGGATGAGCCTTCAGGGGACGCTATGTTTGAGGACGCAATGGACGACGAAGCGGAGGATGAACTGGATCGGGTGCAGCTGGCCTTTGAGCAGTTGTCACTGCCGTAGAGAGGCCAACACTGCTCCCTTCTGTTTTGTAACACGGTTCGAGGAACGGGCAATAACCTTGTAGCAGTGCACCATGTGTATCCTGGTCAATGTACTATATATTATAATGTGACACTTGGACGGACAGGAAATGAGCTGATGTGAAGCGCAATGTGCATTGCTGCATTGCACATCGCACAGCGAACTCACCGCTGAAGAGGGCCAGATTCATTGTTTGAACACTGCACCAATAAACACCCTCATTTGTATTGAGGAACGCTGCGGTCTGCATTGAACTTTGCGCTGAATTGTTATACCGCTCTCCATCTTCCAATGGACTTTGTATGTTGCTTCTTGGATTTGCACTGGGCGACCCAGTGATCGGCGGCGATAGGGTGCTGATGGACAGCCAGAAGCACTGCGCAATGTATCGAGCAACATCAATCAGACATTGCACAACTGTACAATGCCGCAATGCCCTGATGGCGAAGCACTCAATCATGCCCACCGCAACAGAACACTGATTCATTCTAAAATCGATGCGAAGCTCAATGGGCCGGACCGCTCTTCTGAGTTCGGCGTTGCTAAGGATCTTGCTATGCGCAATGCAACGCAGAAAGCAGAACCGTGCACATAGCTGTAGCAATGCGCAGTGTGCAAGTACCATTAAACGAAGGGAATCTTTTTTTGATATTTCGACTGCCGTACGGCATTGCAGCAGTTTCCGCGCCTTCGATGGGCAACAATTTTTGGCGATGGGCATTGATCTCCAGGCGGAGATAAACGAAAGCCCAACAATATGTCCATTGGGCGGAGGCAAATCGAAGACGCGCACTCCGTGTAAGCGCGCTTCCTCCAGGCACTGCACGTGCATCGGAGGCAAATGCGACGCATAAACAGCGCCCTCGATTCTGCTCACTGTCTTCGTCCCCTATTTGTCAGTGGTCAGTGGTCAGTGACCACTGACACACCGTGCCCCCCCCCATTGCTCATCCCCCTGTGAGGGCACACAGTCTAGCAAGGCTGCCGACTAAACCCGACTGAGTCGAAGAGACTGAAGACAAGGGATTCGGGGGAGATCGTGGCTGACAGTATCCAAGAACCAACCAATCGTACCCTTCGTAAGTCCAACTAGGAGATACGTGGGATGTCAAAAGTAGTTCGGATGCAGCAAGCAGAGTTCGGAGAGAGTTCGGATGTTCGGAGTGGGAAGACGGATGTGATGACCAGGCTTTCTCACAAGACTATGGAGATTCCTCAGAGATCAGATCTAAGGAGAAGCTACCGAAGCTACCGAAGTTTATATACGAGTATACAATCACAGCCTCAGCTTCTCCCGAAACGCCGAGGTGAGACCCGACACTGCCCAGGACACAGCCAAGGCATAGCCCGCACAGCCGAAGCATAGCCGAGTGGGCACTGCCTTACCTAAGCCTGTACCAAGTATCCGAAGGTTTATGCCGAAGGTATGACTTTGTAACCGAAGACCTGAATGCGGAGCCGAGTTCTGGGGAACTGTCGAAGGTGGTCGAAGGTGTCC
>KV424147.1:0-35276 GCA_001632435.1 Calocera cornea HHB12733
GGGTGTAGAGGATGTTGTCTAAGCTATTCCGATTCCCTGGAATGTGATAGAGTCCAATTCCGCTTCCGTTTGGTGGCTGGAGGTCCGGAACGGGTGATTTCGGATATTTGGTGAAGTGGTTGACTTGTGGGGCCAAGTCCGAGGAGGGGGATAGATGGGGAATGTGTAGGAGAACACACTACAACCAATTCCGAAGGGACGGAGTCGATATTGAGCTATTCCGGCTCCGTTTGAGGATGGGAGGTCGGAATTACACAATTCCGGAGTCGGCAGTTCGGAATAGGAATTGGCAGGTGTAAAAGGGCAAGCAGAGAGCAGAAGAGGTATGAGATGAGATGCTGGGTTACTATTTCCCACAGGAGGTTGCGGGGAATCCTCAGAGATCAGATCTGAGGACTCCCGTACTATCCTAGTCTACTATATATAGGAATTCGGAGTGCACCGCTATCCGAAACATGTCGGAAGTGTTGTCTAGCCTTCCTGTGCCCTTGTATAGCCTATTCCAATCCTGCACTGCCCATTCCGCTTGTTGGAACAGCATTCCAGTGATGCATCGCCTTGGGGCGGTGCAGAGGTTGCGCATGGCTATGCAAGAGTGGGAATGGACTGGAAAACCTGGAAAACCTTCGGAATAGGAGCCTGGGCATTGCCTGAGGCTGGGACATCTTGTCCTGTCCCATTCCGTTCCGTATTGGGCTATTCCAGGGGGTTTCAAGGTGTCGTGGAGTCCGGAATATCGGAATAGGCTTCGGAGTTGCTGTAGTGCCCTGACAATGTGATGACCAGGCTTTCTCGCAAGACTATGGAGATTCCTCAGAGATCAGATCTAAGGAGAAGCTACCGAAGGTACCAAAGGTTATATACAAAAAGAGTGAACATAGCCTCAGCTTCTCCCGAACACTCCAAAGTGAGACCCAACACTGCCTGAAGCACTGCCGACCACAGCATTGCTCATCTGAACACAGCCAAGTACTGCCCCGCACAGCCAAAGGGTCACAGCCTTGCTTAGCCTTACCTAATTCTGTGCCAATCTATCTGAAGTCGGGGCAAATTTGGTGTTCCCTGACACTCACCAACCTTCTCCATTTCCCAAATGGCACACCTTTGTGTTGCCTCTGGCAACCTAGGATACCTGAGCAATGTTGGGTCTCATTGCCACTCATCCATGGCAATTCCTGCCTTGGGGTCCGGAGGGTTAGTGGTCTCCCTTGCCTCAGCATCTTGATCAATTGCACATGGCAAAATGGGGTGTCCCCTGACACAGACCCAGGGTCACTCTGACACTCACAGTATTCAGTTGTGTAATTTTATTCCATTTTTTGGCTATATATTTTGATAGTTAGTCTATATAACTTTTATAAGTCTTGACATCTGAATCCCTCAATTGAAGTGACAACTATGCACAAAGTGCTGCATGCGATACAGATTAAGTGTGTGAATTATTACTATCCCTTTTGCTTCCATTTCCCTGCCCCTAGGGCAGTGGAAGGTCCGCGTCGCGCGAGGCACCCTGGGGTCCAAGCGCTTACCAAGCCTTTCTGGCCCGCTGATTGGCTGAGGCGAAGCTGTCCGCGAAAGGCTTCCGTACTTTCGGCCCCGCCGGGCGCTTCTTTCAACTGCTTCCGCCCATCCGTGCTCCGCCGCACGCACACATTCCTGAGGCAATCCGGCCCACCCCTTGGGTTTCACAACCACACACCAAGTCGCCGCGGATCCATTCCGCACATTCTTTGCTCCAAGGTACCTACCCACCCACGCGGGCGGCTGGACAGGATGGACGACGACCTGACAGCGTTCCGGAATCCTATCAGTGCGTGCTCTTCCCAGTACGTTGAGGCTGAGGTAAGCGTGCTGACCGCGTGGTTGTGCGGCGACTCATAGTTCCGGGCTTTAACCCCAACCCATCGTGCGTCTGCGTCGAGGGCACGTTCTACCTCGTCACTTCCTCCTTCCTCTACTTCCCCGCCATACCGGTGTACGTCTCCCAAGACCTCGTCAATTGGAAACAAGTCGGTACGCCCCAGCTTCAACCCACTCACATTGTACATGCCTAATACCGTACCGGTGGGAAAGGCAACGTCTGTACCCGCGCAAGCCAGCTAGACCTTACGGACTGCGTGCTCCGTCCGGGCACGCCCTGGGCCGGCGGCCTCTGGGCATCCACCATCCGGCACCATGAGGGAACGTTCTACGTGACCGTCACGCAGGTGTACAGTGACAAGGCGTTCAACGACTATTCGCGCTGGAAGAACGTGCGTATCTTCTCCCCTTTTCCTCTGCGCTTCTGTCATGGGTCGTTGATGGGTGATGTAGTTGTTGTTCACGTGCACGGACCCGATCAACGGAGAGTGGAGCGATCCCTTGCCCTTCGAGTTCCCGGGGTATGATACATCCCTGTTCTTCGATGACGATGGCAAGGCATACATTCAGGGCGCGTTCTGGTGGAGAGTAAGTGGGCAAGCCGATCAGTTGCATGCCATATTGATCGGTGTCCAGGTGCGGCCAGAGATACAGCAGTTCGAGATCGATTTGAAGACTGGCGAATCACTCAGCGGAGCGGCAAAGGCTCTGTAAGTCCTCTATTTCTGTTGGGATGTGCAAAGCCAACCCTATTCAGGTGGGTGGGCGAGGGCGGGCTGGCACCGGAAGGCCCCCACATGTACAAGAAAGACGGTTACTACTATCTGATGATTGCCGAGGGTACTCCCTTCCCGCACACGTGACGTCGGCCGCTGATATTCGCGCAGGCAAGACCCTCCTTACTCACTGCTCGGTGATGGCCCGCTCGCCCTCCATCTGGGGTCCCTGGGAAGCCTGCCCCACCAACCCGATCATCTCCTCCCCCCCGACCGCCTACCTGCAAGCAGCAGGGCACAGCGACATCTTCCAAACTCCCACAGGGGAGTACTTCGCCGTCTGCCTCGCTATTCGCGGGAGCAGTGACTCCTGGCCATTGGGGAGGGAGACGTGCCTTGTCCCGCTTGAGTGGCCCGAAGGAGGGTGGCCGAGCGTGCTGGATGGAACAGGGGAGGTGAGCGTGGTGGAGACGCGCATGGCGGCGCGGCTCCCTCCCCTCACTGAGCCAGTCACAGACGAGACGGTAACAACGACTATCGACGTGCTCGCCGCGTACGCCAAGTCCGCCCCTGCCTTCCCTCTGGGCGTCATGACCCTGCGCAACCCGCCCACGCCGCTCCCGTACCGCCTGACCTCCGCGGGCCACCTTGCCATCCGCTCAGATGAAGCTGCCTTGCCTTCGCCAACCGAGAGCACCCACATGGTCTTCCGGCGGCAAGGCGCGCTGCGCAGCACGGTCAACTTCACGCTCTCTTTCTCTGGCTCTGGGCCAGTGTACGATGTCGGCCCTGTCTTTGAAGGCGGGGTGACGGTGTACCTGGACCATGCGCACCACTTCGACTTTGCCATCACGCGGAACCTGGTGTGGACGGGGCAGGCGCGCGTGCGCACTGTCGGCCCCGAGCCGGTCATCAGTGGGCAGTATGTGATCGACCTGCCCGCCAAGCTCAGGATCGAGACGTTCGAGGACCGGTACGAGTTCTGGGCCAAGCACAAGCAGGAGTGGTTTCAGGTCGCCACGGGCGAGAACAGCATCGTCAGCGGCGGGTTTACAGGTGTCGTCATTGGCCCGTATATCATGTCAATCGAGGCGGTCGAGATGCACGTGGAAGAATGGACAGTAGAGGAGGTACACGAAGACATGCCGAGCGTGGCCTGATGCAGAGGAAGTCTTCATACATGGAAGGATGGGGTGGATGTTGGAGTTGTATTGGTTCTATCTGTTACATGTGCGCTCCTTCCCTCCTTCAATGTGGTTGTACTTGTACATGTCTGTTTTACAGTGAATGTCATCGGAAGCCCGAAGGAAACGAGTGTGGTCTGTGTTCTGTAAGGACTGTGATGCCTTTGGAAGGCTGAACTGTCAATCTGTCTGCTCGGCATGCATCTTCAATGATTGGCCGTTGTCTCCCCACTAGAAGAAAGTTCCTTCCGGCCTGTGGTTCAAAAGGTGATATTGTCGACAATCGCCTGCATCGTACGCCAATCGAACGTGATTCCAGCAACCTGTCGCAACAACAGTATCTCAGTCGGCTGATCTGCCCTCGGACCGCGGGCGACATACCTTCACGTGGTCAAACTCGGCTTGGCTAAGAAGGTTCGTACCAATGCTCTTGAGGTCGGTGATACGAATAGCCGTGCTGCATTCACAATCTTAAAACCCGCCAACATTGGGACGCGCATATACGTACTTGGCCGACAGCGCCAGGAGTGTACTCCCCTCCCGCTCCTCCCTCATCGCCCAGCGGGTGAAGAACGGCAGCGAGCGCCTCTCCGACCCCTTCGGCCGCAGCTGGGCGTACGCATTGATCAGCGCGCGCAAAGGCGAGTTCTCATCTCCAGAAGAGGAAGAGTACAGCGGGTCGGTGTATGTGGTCCCGTCCTTGCTGGAAGCAGCATATATGCGTCATAAAACTCGGGGAACGGTGAGAGGGACGTACTACTGGACGACTCCACCGCTCTGGAGGAAGGCGGCCGCGCTCGCCGGGTCTAGGACGGTGATTGGGGCGCATACAACTGAGAAATCGACCACTGAGAGTGCCTTCTCGCACTCCGGAGCGGCGAGGACGAGCTCCGGAGTGGACCGCTTGAAGTTGCCAGAGGCCTGGACGTTGGGAGAAGGAGATGCGCGCGGGGCGACGGCGCGCGCGCTGGGGCTGGCCTGTGCAGCTGCGGCGACATCGGCGTCCGCGAGCGCACGAGCGACGACCTCTTCGCGCGTTGCTTGCTTCAGACTGCGGGGATCGAACGCGATATCGAATGCGCCGTCGGGGAAGACAACATCTTCCCCGAGGGGGTCGAACTGGGTGAACGAGGTGGGAGGGAGCGGGAGGCCGGAGACCAGAGGGAGGCAGGGGAGGAGGGCCAGGAGCAGAGTGAGGACGGTGAAGAAGAACATTGTTGGGAGGTATGTGGAGGGTAAGGTGGGTTGTGAAGGAGTGTAGTTTGTCGAGTGAAAGAATGTAGATGTTGTAAGGAGTGGAAGGTCGACAAACGACGATGGGCTGTATGTGAATGAGGGAAAGATGGGAGGCGGATGTGCTGCTCAGCCTGCTCTGCTCGTTCTTATACCGAAACTGCCGGCAGATCACACAGGGGTTCTGCAGCCGCCGGTCTGGCGCTCTCCCGAGGCGGTTCCAGGATACCTCCCTCTTTAGACATGTTAAAGACATATTGGGTACTAGCGGGGATCTATTCAGGCTCATCAGGCATCAGGCATGCTTCGTGCCGATCACATGATGTCATTCGGGACTATTGATGATCCACAGCGCGAGCCTGATGGCCCTGATCCTCGCATCCAAGAGGCAACCTCTGACTTCACATCGAGGACAGCGCTTCTATGTGTGACGCTAGGCACGATTGTTGCTGCCAATATTGTCGACGTTGACGAAGCCAATTTCGAGGCTGTCGCTTGGGCATCAGCGCTCTTCCACCTTCTATATTCCGCGCATACACTCACTCGGAGGCGGGATCACTTTCCATATCCTCATCACGTTCTTCTTCCATGGCGGCGGGCGCTCCAACATCTGGTCCATCAGGCGGGTCACTGTGGTCGAAGTTGACGATGCCACCTTCGATGCTGTCGCTTGGGCATCAGCGCTCTTCCACCTTCTATATTCCGCGCATGCACTCACTCATCGCGTTCTTCTTCCATGGCGCCGCGCGCTCCAACATCAGGTCCGTCTGGCCCATCCTGTCCATCAGGCGGGTCACTGCAATTCGCATCAGCTATCCTTCTAGTCGCAGCGTGGACCTCGTGACGTACTAGCCTGGCTCATCAGGCTCATCACTACATTCGGAAGTCAATAATGATATTCGCCTTTATCATGAGCATCGCAATGTACTCCCCGGGTCCATCAGATCCATCAGGAGGGTCACTGCGAGTATAGCGTCAGTTATTGGTATTGTGCGCCATACAGATACCCAAAGGTTGGATGTGGCCAGCGTACTAAGCATCATCTGCACGGCGGTGCGGGTACCCATCCCGCATATCATTCCCCGTCGCTGCATAGGCGGACCGAACCGACAGGTCGTTGTCCCGGCTGTTTGGGTACATATATGCGTCAAAACAGTCTCAGAGAATTGGGGGGGGGGGGGACTTACCTCTGCATGACGGCCCGAGCCTCGTGGGGGGGCTGTCCACCGTGGAGAGGATGAGCTGTCGTGAGCGTGATGGAGGAGAGAAAGGCTAGGAGCAGAGGGGTGGCGGAAAAGATGAACATGGTGGTGTATTGTTCGATGTTGGGGGGTGTGATCAAGGAGTGCAGAGCAGATGCGGGATACGATGATGTAGTGGAATGAAGGAAAGTGGACGGAGCGCGTCCCTCTGAAAATGATGTTCTTATACCTGGGATGCTCTTGCCGAGTGGAGCTCTGCGACAGAAAGTCGGGCGAAGTAGGATCCGCCGGAGAGCACACCGACGCTAGTCCTGAATTGGTAATTGCTGCAGTGGAATCGGCGAGTCGAAGGAGCATTGGGGCGATGAAGCACTTTACTCGGCAGTCACATTGTCAGCCAATCCAACCTGGCTGTTCTGTGCGAGATCAAGCACGAATAGATGGATGCATACATTTACGATACGTATCTTATTCTTAATGGTTAACTCGACTTTCCCTGCGCCCCTGTCATATTCTCTACAATCCCCGGCCCTCCGAACTGAGGGTTGACCTGCAGGAATCCACCGTCTAAGCAGATTGATCAGCATTTCATAGCGCATATATGCTGCTTGTGACGCACCAACTGGGATAGACACGCCCGTAATGTACGACGCCTCGTCCGAGCACAGGAAGGCGATCGTCTGCCCAACTTCCTTCGGATCCCCCGGCCTTCCCAGCGGCAGCCGCGGCACGCTGATCTTGTGTACGTCCGCGCCGTCCATGTCCGACATCGGAGTAGCGATATACCCTGGCGCGACGGAGCACACGCGGATGCCGTACTTGGCCAGCTCGACCGAGAGGTTCTTCGTGAGCCCGCCGAGTGCGTGTTTGCTCGCGACGTACGGCGTCTGGTTCGGCAGGGGCGAGGTCTCGTGCACCGAGGTAGTGTTGACGATGACGCCTCCAGTGCCCTGCTTGATGAGCTGCCGCGCGGCGTGCTGCATGAGCACGAACGGCCCGTCCACGTTGACGGCCATGATGCGGCGGTAGGCGGCAAAGTCGAAGTCCTGGAACTCGCCCCCCTGGTTGATCCCCGCCACGTTTACCAGCGCGTCGAGGCGCCCGCCGAAGGCCACGATGAAGTCATCGACGACCTTTCCCGCATTGATGGGGTCGGTGAGGTCCAGTGCGCGCACCTCGGCCTTGCGTCCCAGAGCGCGGATGCGCTCCGCTACGCCTTCAGCGTCAGCCTTGCTCCTGTTCCAAGTCACGCCAATGTCGAACCCCTTCGCGGCCAGGGCGAGCGCCGTCGCTTTCCCGATGCCAGACTCCGAGCCCGTTACGATCGCGACCTTGGACATGGTGAAGGATGGGAGACGGACGACGGCGGAAGCGCGGATAAGGACGCCATCGATGACCGCAAGGGACTGACTGAATGGTGGTCAGAAGACGCCGGAGCAGACGTCCGTTTGGGCTGGACCCTGCCAGCGATGGAGGCTCGGTGTTCGGCCCGACTTGGTGGCTTAACACCGAACAACGAACGATCTATTCCGGGCCGCCGTGCTTTCAAGCCACTCATCCAGTCGCACAATCCGTATGGCTTATAACTCAATATTGATCGTGTCATAAGATAGTGCACGGATACCGGAGGTGGCAGTCGACTACGCTGTGGGATAATCTTATGCTCGTGACTGTTGCCCATTGACATGCAGTATGCCTGGAGCTCATCCCACACGGGTTACGTGTGATTCGAGAATGCATTGCCTACTCCGAATTGGTGCCAAACTGGAGAGGCGGATCCATCCCTTCCGTGAGCCCTCCTCCTCCCCAGTGCGGGTTGACAAGCAAGAACCCGCCGTCTATGAGAGTCATCAACGAAAGATCGAATCACTACGCGGAGGAATCACATACCGACAGCCCAAGATTGCCCGGTAACGTACGACGCGTCGTCCGAGCATAGGAAGGCGATCACCTTCCCCACCTCCATCGGATCGCCCATCCGTCCCATCGGCACGCGCGGCACCTTGATACTGTGCACATCCGCCCCATCCGACATCGTCATAGGCGAAGCGATGAACCCGGGGGCGACAGCGCACACCCTGGTCCCGTACTGCGCAAGGTCGAGCGCCATCGCCTTGGTGAGCCCTCCCAGTGCGTGCTTCGAGGCGACATATGCCGCCTGCCCGGGGTTGGGAGTGTGCTCGTGCACCGACGTGACGTTGACAATTACCCCGCCCCCGCCCTGCTTCACGAACTGCCGCGCAGCACGCTGGGCGAGCACGAACGGCCCGTCGGTGTTGACGGCCATCACCTTCCGGTAGTCGTCGAACGTGATGTCCAGCGTGTTCGCGGCGGTAAACATGCCGGCCACGTTGCACAGTGCATCGAGCCGACCGAAGGAGCCGATGAAGGCATCCGCGACTTTCCCAGCTCCCAGCGGATCGGATAGGTCGAGGTGACGCACCTCCGCCTTCCCTCCCTTAGAACGGATCTCCTCTGCAACTGCCTCTCCTGCAGCGTTATCCCGGTTCCAGCAGACGCCGATGGCGTATTTCTTTGCTGCCAGCGCTAGAGCAGCGGCGCGCCCGATGCCAGATTCGGAGCCGGTGACGATGGCTGTCCTGAGGATGCTGGCCATGAGGGTGTGCAGATGGTTGGTTGGCGACACGCTAGCATCGAGCCGCGTTTGTTATATGAGGCAGTGGGATGGATCACGTTATCCATTCTTTCACTAGGTCCATGCTTAAGAGCCAGCTGGTTGAATGGCCCACGGTGAGAAGACCATTCTAGTGTTCTGGAAGAGCGAGCGCAGGTGGTCGTGGGGACGAAAGCAGGGTCCTCATCAATGAACCGCCTTCATGGGGCTGCGATGCAGGGTTCGGTGATGACCTACAACAGTATGTTGAATGACCCACCAGCATCTCGTACCGCTCTTTGCCTTCGTCAATAGGACGCACGTAATAACACTCATACTCTTTGACACTCTGGAGAGTGTGAATGACTCGGCCCCCGTCCCGCCGTTCCCTCCAGTGCTCAACGGTACTTCAGAGCGCGGATCAGCGGGTACCGTAGCAAATTGCCGGAGCTATCATTGCTATATCTTGCAAAAGTAACAATACAATTCAACGAGTCTTCTGACGGGACTCATAGTAGTGGTAAGCGCGGGGGACGCGTCCTGCGCCCTGAGCAACGGACTGGTGACCCCGCAGGGTTCTTCTCCTAACCCTATCACAATGTCGACAACGCTCCTCCACCTTCGTCCAGAGGAGGGGGCCGCCAGCACAACTTGTCTTCCTTCTCCGACCTAGTCATGGACTACCTGGAGAGGATCACCCAGTATCTTCCCCCGCTGAACAAGCAGCAACTCCCAGCCATCGCGCTGGGGCTGTCCACAGCTGCCCTACTCACCTACGCCCTCAAGCCGCGCTACGAGGCCGAGCGCGCACCGTGCACTCTACCCGGGCTGTCGAATGTCCCGCCGAGCTATGCGAAAGACTTGGCGTTGCATCTTTACCCCGTGGACTACTTTGAAGGCGGGCAGTGGGTGAACCTGCCGTATGGCAGGACCAGGGTTTGGATTATGGGGCCGGAGGACGGACAGAAGGTGTGCTTCTGTGCTGCTGGGGGTTCTGTATTGATCCCTAACCAACATGAACAGGTCGTTCTGGTACATGGATTCCAGGTCCCGGCTATTGTCTTGAAGGACATGGCTACACACCTGGTTGGCGCTGGGTTTAGGGTGCTGACCTATGGTGTGTGTCGTGCCGTGGATCTCCCATATGTGCTGACAGTCGATTGTCAGATCTCTACGGTCGTGGTCACAGCGACTATGTAGATCTCCCGTACAGCGCAACTCTTTTCAGCACGCAGCTGGCTCTTGTGCTGCAAGCCGTCGGATGGACCAAACCTGCGTTAGTCGGGTACTCGATGGTATGTCCACCAACGCCCCAATCCTTACCACTCCTGAAGCCGGGCTGATCCGGACAAAAGGGCGGCTCGATTGTCACTGCTTTCGCAGATCAGTTCCCGCATGTGGCAGGCGAGCACATTGTTCTCCTCGCTTCCGCTGGGCTGCAGAAGGTGAGCCGAGGCAAATAACTCCAGGCAGGAGCTGAGATTGACGAAACCACCGGGTAGCCTGGCGAATTTGCCTTACGTAACAGGCTGATGACCTCTCGCCTGGGTATGGCGATCGTGTCTTCGTCGGTGTTCAGGGTACGCGTTCATATGACATGTTTGGGTCGAAGCTAACTGAGGCTATGTAGTGGTTCGCCAACTTGATCGTTGGACCCCGCTCCTCCCCAAGCTTGCCTCCGATCCCCCAGGACACCGCCAAACGCACGGAGGTATGTCCACACACCGCATTCTGAGCAGTCGCAGTACTAATAACGCTCCACTAGATTATCAACCTGCAAACTGTTGTGCTTCCCGGATATATGAGAGCACTAGCTTCGTCTGTGATGTACGGCCCGATGTGCAACCAGCGACAGTCCTTCATCGAGCTCTCCTCGCGCAAGGTGCTGATCATCTGCGTTCGTCGCTTCACTCCCAGTCCTCCAAGATATACTCACATCACACACAGGGAACCGAGGACACCTCGTGCCCGATCCGCATGTCGGAGGAGATCAACCAGTTGGCCAAAGGCTCGAAGCTGGTTGCGATCAAGAAGGGCTCTCATTTCATCCCTGTCACACATACCGACCAGGTTGCCGGAGCAATCGCGTCGTTCCTCAGGGAATGATCGTCGAGCTACTCATTGTCACAATCTGGTACAAGGAATGTATGTACATAGCTCTCTTAAAGCCTGCGCGATACATCGCGCAATAACGCAGCTCTGTTATCGATCATCAGGAGGGGGTCAACGGAACCGACTGTGCTGCCACGATCGACGAATGTCCCAAGGTTCAACCGCGTATACTCAGGGACACCGCCCTTGTACCAGCGAGGAAGTACCTTTCCCTGGAGTCGCTCGCTTTGTCGTGGAATCCAGGGCGCAATCTCAGGAGTAGGCGTAGGCGTAGGCGTCTGAGGTGTCGTGTTGCGAGGTTTATTCTTGCTGCCACGCGGTCGTCCGCGGGGCCGACTAACAAGCTCTGTGGGCCGCTGTCCGTTGCAGTCATTCATCATGCACTTACCGAGCACCTGCTTGCTGCGGCACGCTGCGACTATTTTTCGCACCATCACGTGTACGGCCAGCGTGCTCCTCTCCCTCTTCCGGCTCTTCCCTCCTCCCTTTCCTCATCCTCTCCGAACTCCCCGAGCCACCAGTCATCGATCTCGTTACAGGACGATACAGCCTCGGAACCCCGGATTCTCCTTCATCAGCATCATCGCTGCTTATGGAGATAACCGAATCGTCGTCGTCGTCGTCCGCGTCATGGCCTCCTCCGCCATCAGAATCATCCCCTGGATCATCATTCGGATCGGAAGGAGCGCCTTCGAAGCTTGCCGGCGGTACGGCGTCCTTCTCAGCGGAGGAAGAGGGTTTCTGTTTCACGAGGCTTCGCTTCAGAACCTGTTGCCGCGCGGCATGGTAAACTTGCGCACCTCAACATGTTCGACGTTGTCTACATCCATGTCAACCGCCGTATCTTCTCTCTCCTGATCCTCACTAACATCTCTTCCCTCAGGAACGGTGGTGGGCACTGGTTCCTGCGTTGAGCTGTTATCTGCAGTTCAGCACCCGTCTCGGAGCACAACGTTATACGACAGACCTCACTCCCTGCTGTACCGGCGAGCGCACAGAGGTTCTGCGTCTTCCGCTTCCGGGAGGTCTGCCCCGTCCACGACAGCACTGCACGAGCCCCAGCACCGCACACTGTCCGCAAAGCGGCTGAACTCCGTCGCACGTCACATGTGCTTTACGACTGATACCTTCGTTAGGCGTCGCTCTGATACGGGAGAGAGCGATGACGGCGTACCAAGCAGCGCAGGATTTCTGTAACCCTCCTGGATGGTCTGAAGCGGCGGTCGTTTTCGAAGGCAGCGCCGTGATGTGCACGCTTTCGGTGATTGGCTTGGGCGGCGTGAGCAGCGCCTCTTCCAAGCTCCCTGGTGCGGCGGTAGGCTTCAAAGGCTGCACTGAGGTGTGCAAGTTTGCCGTGCTTGGCATGGGCGACGCAAGCGGTGTCTCGGGCCAGCTTCCTGGCGCAACGGTAGGCTGCAAAGGCTGCTCCGGAGTGTGCACGTTTGTTGTGCTCGGAGTCGCTGGGATAACCTGGGCCCCTGCCCAGGTGGGGAACGCAGTGGCAGGTGCTGTGACGCCTTGGAGGGGAATGAGGAGGAACGCTCCCTGCGGGAAGGGCAGGCCCGGGGCACCGGCCAGCCAGGCTAGGGAGGACGCCAGGCCAGGGAAGGGGACCGGGGGAGGAGATGGAGATGAGGGGTGGCTGTAGGGCGAGGCTGAGGCTGAGTATGGAGGCTGTTGCTGCGAGGGGTCCATAGTATTCAAGAATGTTCGAAACTCAACGTAGTATCCGAGAGCGGTATCCACCAGCCCAGGGAAGATGGGGAATGGGAATAAAGAGAGACAAGCGAGGCAGGGAAAGGGAAAGGGGGCGCTTTGGAAAGTGCCCCTTTAACCCGTCGGTTTTTTTGCTCTTTGATCTGCTCGGAGTCTTTTACAAACCCGACAGCCACAGAAGCTTCTCATAGGCTATATACATATGTTGACGCCGCGTGGATGCCCTGATGCCCCCTTTGCCGTGGGAATCACCTGGTTCAGAAGATACGTTGCCATTGTTGCCACCCAACTTCAAATTGATGTTTGCCGTGAACGTGGGTCTTGCGCACAGAAAAGAGGAGAACAAGCATAATTCCCCCTGCAGTGAACTGTACGAGGCTTCTATGCAGAGCTTACGTGACTGGACTGTGACTCCTTCCTCGGGATCGTGTGGCCCGTCTTTTCTCCAGGGCTGTGCCCGTCGCGATAGAGATGCAGCACTTGAGATGTCCAGTTGAGCGTCCAACCGATCCCAAAATCGAAAGAGACTCGAGAGTAATTTATGTGCCTCGAGGCTTAATTCTCCTAGGGACGGCGCGAGGTCCGGAGCCGTCCGGCGGTTTCGGTTATGATTTCGGTCCGGTTCTTCGATTGAGAACGACAACCCGTTACAGTAGAGAGGGCACTCTTCTCTAATGGGCATCCAATCCGGATTTCGAAACCAGTACCTTCCATATGCGTGTAGTTCCGGAGGCAGAGTGACTGCTCGTATGAAGCTGGTCCGGATACTGTATCTCACAGCAAGGAACAGGGTCGGAATGCCGTGTACTTATGGCTGTAGTCGTCCTACTCCTGCCTTACTCAGAAGAAGAATAATGATTTTGGGCTCTGCTCGAGGGAGCGCGAGTGGGCACTGGGATGATGCGAAGTATTACGCTATTTGGTGATCGTTGGGTTTCCGTTGAATCAGAGAGGCCTGCTAGGTTAACCCGCCGGGATTAAGCACGATTCTTCGATGCGCTGGTGTTTGCTTAGCCCTCTGGGCGGCAGCTTGTCGACTTGTGACATCAAACCATGGTGTGGAGAATTTCCCGAGATGGACAACACATTTAGACAATGCGAGAAGAAAAGGAAGGGGATCAACAATGAAGTCATCGACTGCTGCGCATGTGCCGGCCGTGCTATTGTAATCCCGGCCTGCAATGCGCCAGGCACGGCCGGTGATCGGCCAGGATTGTGACGATTAGCTTCCGAGCCACGGCGGCCTACACGGCATTCGGCCCATGGCTCGCCTCACCCTCGCTTGCCGGTGTCTCCATCACAGAGCGCACACTCCTCCACCCGCAACTCCCGCACATCACTCCCTCTCACGGCAATACCCACAAACAACGACCTGGATATCCTGCTCTCCTCAGCGACGACTGCTGCTTGTGCATGCCACGAGTCAACTGATTAGGCCCACGACGACACTGCGGGACACGGTCGCGCGAGCTCCCGCCACACGCGGCAAGTCACGCTTCCATGGACTCGGTCGTCTACCACATACGCACATCCCAGCAGTTCTGGTCAGGTGCGTACGCCTTGTACATGCCATTAGAGGGGTACTGACGCAGAGCAGAGCTCGAGGAATGCCTGAGGCTGCCACCGGATGCCACGCTCGCACAGCTCGACACGGCACTCGAGACGTTCGTCTCAATATGTTCGTCCTACCACCGTAAGAGCACATGCTACCTGCACCGAGCTCCAATTTGACGAAATGCGTTGCAGAGGAGTATCTGCCCACGAAGATGCAGATGGAGCAGGCCTGCCGCATGCTCCTGAGCAGCGAGCTCTTCGCCTTCCACTCGGAGCGCGAGAGCGAGCGAGTACTTCGCGAAGCGCGCGTGGTACGCCTCCCCTCCGCTTGACGTACGACCCACGTCTAACCTCATTCTCCCTGCAGTGCACAAACCCGCACACACAGCTGATCCTCTTCCACATCCTCCTGCACCACGGACGCACTCACCCGAGCTTCTTCCGCAGCGTGTCAAAGTGGCAGCCGCTCATCCCACTCCTGCTCGACCACCTCCTCGTCGACATCGACATGGTCGTGCCCTTTACTTCTGCGGGCGGTTGGGTTGAGGAGCACATGCGCCTCCTGAGCGTAAAGGTACTGTACGAGGTGTGCAGGGTGCAGAAGATGGGGCTGAATGAACTCAGTGAGTGTGCCATGCACATTCACGTGCGTGTTGTACTGAATTAGGATGCAGAAATCTTCGACGACGCGTTGATCGACCATTTGTTTGATCTGGTGGAGCATACACGCACCTTCCCCGATGAGGATCTCAATTACTCGCTCATCAAGCTTATTGTACGCCCAGCGCATAGTACAGTGTGACACAGCTGACGCACATACAGGTTGCATTAAACGAGCAGTTCATGGTCGCCTCCATCCCCAACCCGCAGCATCATCATCATCATCATCACCACCCGGATACACACATACCCACGAACGGCAGCCTCTCTCCGCCACATTCAGCCCACTCGCTCGCCTCCCTCACCTCGCCCAAGCCAGGCGCGACCAGCACCCCACAGAATCGCGTGCTCGAAGTGCTCGTGCGCCGCCTGGGGTCGACAAAGACCTTTGGCGAGAACATGATCTTCATGCTGAACCGCGCGGACGGGAGCGCCGAGGCGCTGTGCATGCAGCTCTTGATTCTCAAGATGCTGTATCTCCTGTTTACGACGCCCGGCACCCAGGAGTACTTCTACACGAACGATCTGTGTGTTCTAGTGGATGTTTTTATCAGGGAGCTGAATGACCTACCGGAGGAGAGTGAATCGGTGCGTGCTGTAGCGTCAACACTTGCAACAGAGAGGAGACTAACACGAAAACAGTTACGACATACCTACCTGCGCGTGCTCCACCCCCTGCTCACCAACACCCAGCTCCGCCTCGTCCCCTACAAGCGGCTCGAGATCCGCCGCATCCTCCACGCGCACATTGCCAACGCGCACATCCGCGAGATAAACGCGACCACCAAGCGGCTCGTGGAGCGCTGCCTCTCCGCCCCATGGGCGGGCAACCTCGGGCCACCAGAGGACGACGCGCGCTCTATCTCCAGCACTGGCTCGGGGTCTACCCCCACTTCGCCAGCGTCCTCAAGGGGAGGCACAGTCGACTCCCTCATCCCCTCGGTTGCCTCGCTCCGTATCCCCCGGTACGACAACAAAAGCACGACGAGCGTCAACGCCGTCGCGGCCGCCGTGCCCGCCAGCCCGAGCGCAAGCCCCAAGGCCCACAATGCCCGGCCGCGGCGCACCAGCCGCGCGCACTCCGACCCGTCCTCCCCTCCCGGCGGCACGGTCGAGTTCACCCCTATCCATGCCTCCCTCCCTGCACCGCACCTCTCTCCCCATCTCGTCCCTGTAAGACGACACGACCATCCCGTACGGAAGAACCAGGTGCTCACGTCCATAACGAACGACCGGGTCCGCGCGGGGTCCGCCCCGCCCACGCCTCCACCGAGGAAACGCAAGCCGCCTGCCATCCCTGACAGAAGCCATAAGTACAAGTCACCGCCTGCCATAAGCGTCACGGACTTTGCGCTGCCTGGAGAGGCGGAGGCGCCTGCGAAGCCGAGGAGTCGGGCGACGGTTCAGCTTTAGGTTTGGGTTTGGGGGTTTGTGGGAGATACAGAAGGTATGCGAGTAGTGCGTGATCGTCTTCAAGTGGTTTCTTCTCAGTATTCGTCTTTTTATTCGGTGAACCACTCTTCTGTCCATTCCTGCATTGTAGCATTCGTTCTATTTGCGCATCACATACACATTGCTCCAGCACGGTCTCGCTGTATTACACTCATTCAATGAATCATGTCACTCGTCATTGTCACGCGGTTCCGGACAGAATCAGGACGCAAAAAGCGGGCAATTAGTTTCCTCGAGTATTCATAGTTAGCGGAAAACAGGCTACAGAACTACGTGTCCGCCTCTTAGACCGTGTCTAGCCCACCAATGTGCCTCAGCTCGACACGACGCTTCTTCTTCATCGGAGCGCCCTCTTCCCGGCCTCGCTCCTCGTCTCCGTTGCTGGAAATAGGTGCTGTGGCGCTGTCCCTCTTACCCAGCGTCTCCGGCTCCTTTGCCGGAACAGGCCAGGGCAGACTAACCTTGGGTTGCGAGGCGGCTGTTGCTACGGGATCGACAGGCATCGTAGAATGGTGCTCTGCTATGGCGGCCATCTGCACGTGATGCTGCTGTCTTTCGTAGAGCGGTAATGGGTCGTCAAAGACCGCAATTGAGCAGTAGCCATCAGAAGACGACATGATGAGGGATTGGCCATCCGGCGCCCTGGGCAACACGGTCAGCACCAGGTAACACATCAGCAGGAAGAAGCCCTACCAGGCAACATCCGTGAAGCTCGCATAATGCAGATTTGCAAACATCGCAAGCGGGCCGGCCTGCTGGGTATCATACAGCACGACCGTATCTTGCGTCGCGACCGCGAACATCATTCGATATGGCAGCTTCCATACGCTCGCCTTACCGTCAGCCTCCGTGGGTGACTTCTTCGGCGATGCGTCTCCTTCTGTGGCCTCTTCGGCAGACCCGGAAGGTGCCCCAAGAGAGATCGGAATAACTTGCTCATCGCCCTTCTTCAGCGTGACCTTTGGCGTATCAGTCGCCTCCTGCACACCCGCTCGCAGCTCGTACAGCAACGGCGAGAACTTGACGACGACGCTCGCTGTCTTGTGTCCGGGAAGGTGCGCCACAGGAGGACGGGTAAAGTTTGCCCGGGAGTAGATATATACCGAGCTTGTCGTCTTCTGCTCCTCTACCCGGGTCTTTCCATCTGACGACGCGGATGAGGGAGGGCGGGAGGAAAGCGAGAACGTCGGGTCTTCGAACTGCCCTGCCGGGGTGAGGAGGAGCGCCCCATCGGGCGAGAAGGTAAGGCGGCGGAAGAAGTTGGTAAACTGCTCGTCGCCATACAGCTTGAGCGATGTCCATGAGGCCGGTGATGGGGCAGTGCGGATTGCCGGTAAAGGAGGCATTGGGGAGGGAGAGCGTGCGCGGGATGTGCCCGATGTGCGGCGGTTGTGCGATGGGATACCCGATGGAGGCGGCGGGGAGGCGTTGGACATGGAGGTGAAGGAGGAGCGGCGTGATGAGGGCCTGTCGAGCGGCGGGTACATGAGTGACGGGGTGGAGGGGACGGACACGGGCGTCTGGGCGGGGTCAATAGCCGAGTTGATCGACAGCGCCGACTCGGATTCGCGCCGATGCAGCCCCGGGCGGGGGGACTGGCTGCGCTGGCTCGCGCTCGACGGTGCACGATGATGATGCCTCACGGGCGCCTTGAAGTTCTTCCCCACCGCCTGCGTCTCGATCGACTCCCGCCCGTCGCTCTCCCTACGCACGGTCACACTGTGCACGTGCACCGTCCGGTCACTGCTCTGCGTCGCGATGTACTCGTTGAGCGGATCCCAGGCAACGCCCTGCACATAGTGTGAATGCTCGACGAGCTCCTTGATGCACGATCCAGTCACGACGCTGAAGATGCGCGCGACGTTGTCCGTCGAGCCCGCGAGGATGTACTCGCCGGAAGGAGACCACACGAGATCGTATATCTCGCGTTGGGACGCGCTGTATGCGCGGTCAGGGCGGAGTTAGACGGCAAGGTTGAGAGACACACAGAATGGACATCCGCACTCTCCAATGCTCTTTCTCATATTGCTGGTCCTCCGACACATCGGATCCGAACTGATGCACGGCGCGATCGGATGGTGCCCATATTATGACGCAGCCGTCGTCGCCAGCTGAAGCAATCAGCTCACCTGGGATGAGATCAGAACGCATTCTGTAAGATGGAGTGATAACCTACCATTAGGCGAGAATCTCACGACATTCACCGCTCCCGTATGTCGACTGAGCGTCGCCAGATACTCCACTCTAGGAGGATGTGGCGTGGCCCCTCCCAGCACTGTAGGGAGATAGTTCGGATAGACCATCCAAACGCGGACATTATTGTCCCCTCCACCCGTCGCGAGCCTATACTGTGCGCCGACGCAGCTCTGCGCTGCCACTTTCACGTCAAATGCTGTAGCCGCATTGGATGTCGATGCAGAGGAGGATGACGGCGCGCTTGTGCGGGCGGCGACGAGCTTGCGAAGCTGGGACTGGGGGAGGGGCTGGAAGTCTGCCGAATAGATGGGCGCGGACGGCGACGAGTCGGTGTTGTGCCACCGGATCTCGAGTGTGCGCACTCTCATCTCGGTGTCTGCTTGTGCGATTATGAAGCGGTAGTCAAATAGTAGTAAGTAGGTAAGGTGGACGGCAGGAGGAAAGAGCAGTCAACAGACGGGGGAAGGGGGAGGCCCTGTCGAAGGATCGGTGGTCGCCCGTGGTCTTCATAGGGTTCTGACCAGGACACGCGACGCGCGGGTCCAATGACAAGCGCGTCAAACACTTGCTAGAAGCGGATAGGAACCTCTGCAGCTAACAACTACCACCGCCGAGGAACACTTCCCGAGACAGCAGTTTTCTCTCCGTCGCCGGGACTTTCGGGCTTTATACTCTCGCTTGTGGCAATCTGTTGATGTTCTTCCACTGATCTTGTCCGAAGTCCCGTCGTCGGGTCTTACTCGGCTCAAGCCCAGTATCATGATGGGTGTCGGGTTCGGCTGATCACAGAAACTTGCCCTTTAAGTGTCAAACAGTGATGCTCCCGCTATGGTGATATTAGCACCTGTGTCGCGACGTCAGGTGATTGGACACACCTCACTTCTCGCGGGTTTCTATGTCTGCTTCAGACGTAGTCGTCACCGGCCGCCCAGTGGAACAGCCGAGCGCCCGAGTACACAAGCAACTCACTCCTCGGACGAACATGGTCAGATCGCAGAATACTTTGAGACCATGTTCCGGAAATTCACTAGTGATACGCCAAACTTACGCCCACGATCTTCCATAAATAAGTCAACCTTCTACGAGAAGCCGTTTGCGCCCATGGTGCTTGTTCTTGAGCCGGTGTCGTCGGGCAGTCTTGGTATGAGCGTATTGCCTGTTTTTTTCGGACGGATCTGTGCCGCAACGGGGTCGATGGTTTCGCCTGGTGCTGCGCAGAGGCATCATTGGAGCATCATTCATAGATTCCATCTCACTCGGGTGAGGTGCCAAACTCTTGGCACTTGCACAACCCACCCGCGTCTTCCCGACCCACTGCAGTCACGGTTGTGCCCTTGGCTTTCATAAAAAAATGTTCGCCTCAATACCTAAATATCAACTAGCATCGCGACTTGTTCTCGGCGTATTTCGGGTTGCCGAGCGCTCCGTTCTGAGGCGCCTCAGACCACTTCGCACAGTGTTCCTTTGGTTTGGGCGAAGAGTACCCACGGTTGTCCCTGGAAGAGCTACAAGCATGGACAACCGGCTGGTATTTCGCACGCTCGCGGACCTATATATAGGGAGTCACTCGGAGTGCAGCATCCCTACCAGCGCTCGTCCTGCCTTGCCCTGCTTTCCAGGGAAAAGGGTACTCTTCTGGTCATAGGAAGCCAGGGCTCTGGGGCCCGCTCGGTTATCAACCCTGACCTTCGTGACCTTCGTTAGGATTCTGTGCCGGCAAGCATCCATCCTGTCAGGCACATGCCGAGCCGGTCGTGCTGCTGCCTTCCTATGTAGTACGTACTATCGCCTCGGAGACCCATGCCAGGACGGCTTAGTGGAGGAGGCAGTGTTTCAATATGAAAGAGATGAGACCCCGCGCCTTCCGTTGCGCTGGACGAGTCGCGCTGCTCCGATGCTGGGAACCGCGATGTCAGCTCATTCCGATCCTAGACTGCACTTCCCTATTTGGGACAAGTTACGCACACCGTGGTCAGTAGGGTTGTATGTGTCTGCTCCCCGGGTACCAATGAAATGTCGTCTTGATTCAGCTTACGTGTCTTGCGGGTGCGCCGTTGCCCGCATGAATGGGTGCTCCTCCCCCTCATCGCTGGCACCGCGCTGGGGGGGGCTTGTGAAGATTGTGCAGCTCTTGGCTCTCGCGACGTACGTCGTTGTCCGAGGAACGTCCTTCGGGTGAATATGGGAATGACGGTTGATCTGATACCCATATGCGGAGGTTCAATTCTCAGCCTGCCTACGGCGATGCTTGTGTCCAGCGATCGCCCTTGGTGGGGAGGTTGACTTCTCTTTCGCGCCGCGACGACTTCGCGAATCATATGTTCCCGCGCTTACAGTCCGTCACAGTCCCCATGCAAGCCTAAATCACGGTATGGGACGTATGGTTATGGACACCGGCAAGAGACGCCCAACATCCCTCGCTTTCTGACCTGAGAAGGGTTGAGTCCCCAGGTGAAGATAAGATGCTCGATGCTTACCAGATCTTCTCCGGATGGAGTAATGCACCACCTGGAGACCCCATGGCCGCGTTGGGTGCAATGTACTCACGCACCTGCTGGGCTCGTACGGCTTCTTCGTCCGTCTCCCGAGATCTTGGAGAAGGCACGTTGCAGCGGCCGAACGCGGAATCGCACAAGGTATAAAGAGGCATGTCAGTGCCCATGCCTGAACGACTCGCCTTGACTTCCAACGATGACTGTCGTTTCCAACACCATCTACGCGGGTGTGGCTGTCCTTGCCATCGCCCTCCTTTACCGGCTCTCGCAGGTTGGAAAGAGAGACAAGTCCCTCCCTCCTGGTCCGCCAACAAGGCTTATCGTCGGAAACCTGTTCGATATCCCGCCGCGTATGCCACTCCTTCGGCCGGTCAACATATACTCACCCCTATGGAACAGGATATGCGCACCTCAAGTTCACCGAATGGAGCAAGCAATATGGGCCGGTGATCTCCTGCAAGCTGTTCGGCTCGACCATGGTCGTCCTCAACGACGCCGACAGTGTCATGGAGCTGATGGATAAGCGAAGCGGCTCCTCCTCCGATAGGCCTCCGTCTTACATTAACAGCGAGGCGAGTCTTGAAGACACGATGCTGAGGATGTACTGACGATGGGAATGCTTAGTTCATCAGTGCCAACAATCATCCTCTGCTCGTCAGCTCGTCGCGCAGCGTGCTCATGCGCAAGATCTATAACACGTCCCTCGCACAACGTCGTGTTCCCGACTACGTCCCGTTGCAGAATGCCGAGGCTGTCGCGACCAGTAAGTGCCAGCTCAGCCTGCACTAACCTCGGCTGACCCTGCCCAAGTGCGTAACGTCCTGCACGACCCTGACAACTTCTACGAGGAATTGCGGCGACTTTCTTGCTCGCTTGCGCTCACGATCGCATTCGGCAAGCGTGCACCTACCTTTTCGGGCAAGGACTCGACCGGCTTCTCTGTGTCGCACTTCTACCGTGAGTGATCACGTGCCTCCATGGTGCCCTCGGTGTTTGACGCGTCCCTGACAGACGTTGCACATGCCTTCAACTTGTGAGCCTATCTGCTGTCCAGGGGTAAAGGTTACGTACTGAGCCCCTCGCAGCTTCCTGGAAGTCGGCGCTGCCCCGCCTCTAGATCTGTTCCCGATCCTCAAGTACGTCCCCGCGGCGTTCGCGACATGGAAGCGGGAGGCGATCCAGCTCCGGAGGGACATGCAGCAGCTGTACAGGACGATGTTGCTCGGCGAAGTCAACGCACGGCTTGATAAGGGCCAGAGCAATGGCTGCTGGATGGAATCCGGTCAGTGTGCCTGATAGAACTTCTCGCCGGAGGGGAGGCTCATCGTAACCGTATCAGTCATTCAACGCAATGAGGCCTCGGACGACCTGATGAAGGCGTGGGTCGGTGGTGGGATGATGGAAGCCGGCTCGTGAGTCTTGCTCAGGACGTAGCCGACCCCAGTCTAAGAGTTTTCCCTTAGCGACACGACCTCGAGCGTGCTCCTGACCTTCGTCCTCGCCGCGGTCCTCCATCCCGACAAGGTCGCCAAGGCGCAGGCCGAGCTCGACGCCGCAGTCGGCTCGGACCGGTCGCCCAAGTTCGAGGATCTCGAGTCCTTGCCGTACTGCAAGGCGTTCGTCCTGGAGGTTATGCGGTGGCGCCCGATCCTGCCTGCCGGTGTTCCGCACTTGACGAGCAAGGACGAGGTGTACAACGGCATGCTGATCCCCGCCGGTACTGTCATGGTCCGTAAGTACATCTGTAGCACCGAAACCAGAGAGAAGCACTGATCGTACCGGCATCACAGAGAATACCTGGGCCGTCCTGCACGATCCCGCAAAGTACGATCATCCCGAGCGGTTCATGCCTGAGCGGTTCCTAGAGCACAAGTACGGCCTGAAGAAAGGCATGCCTGAGGACCCGTCCTCCTTCCGCAACACGTTCGGGTACGGCGCCGGCCGCCGGATCTGCGTCGGCCTGTACTTTGCCGAGAACACGATCAAGGTGATGGTTAGCAAGATGCTGTGGGCGTACAACTTTGGGCACAAGATCGACGCCAAGACTGGGAAGCCGATCCATGTCCGTGATGATGACTTCCATCGTAAGTCGCCCCCGTCCGTACGGAGTGCTGTGCTGAACAGACATGCAGCCGGCCACATTACTGCTCCTGAGCCGTTCCAGTGCACCATCACCCCTCGCAGCGAGGCATACGTGCGCATTATCGAGGAGGAGTTCAAGGAAGCCACGCCGTTCCTTGCGCAATACGAGAAGAGCGTGACAGCGTGAGGTACCTCCGCACGGCAAACTCGATCGTAGACCGAGTACACGAGTAGTAGAGGATAGTGAAGTCAGGTGGCAGCTTCAACTGCTGCCAAGGGTTTGTATGCTTATTATTCAGATTAGACGTAGTTATAAGTAGGAGGAGCTGGATGGAGGTGGATCCTTGAATGCCAAAGGTGTATGTTTCCAGGTGCGATTATCGCAGAGCACAAGGTGCGGTTCGCGTTTAGCCGGGATGCCGAGTGGCGATGCAGAAGCTGTCGCCTTTCGTGCTCTGCTCGCTCGCCCACAGAGTCGCACCCACATCCGCAACCTTTCGCCACTCCTTCCCGCCAGGCTTGTCAGTACCGCGGTCATACAGACTCGCTTGCAGGCTGCACGATGATCGGTCTCAAGGCCATCATGAACGTATGTCCCGTCCTTCACTGCAGACGGCGCGGAGGCTCATCCCACATGCAGGTCATCGACAACTCGGGCGCGATTGTCGCCGAGTGCGTCCACGTCCTCAAGCACAAGACGAATCACGGCCATGCCCGCGTCGGCGACGTCGTCGTCTGCGTCGTCCAGCGTGCCCGGCCAATCCCCATCATCACCGGCCCCGCCGGCCCGCAGACCACCGCGCTCAATGTCCCCAAGGTGCGCAAGGGCGAGGTGCGCCGGGCGGTGGTTGTGAGGACGAAGAAGGAGGAGCAGAGGCCCGACGGCAGCGTCATACGGTTTGACGATAATGCCGCCGTGCTCATTGACAAGAAGGGGGAGATGATCGGCACGCGTGTAGGTGGCGTCGTGAGCGCAGACCTGCGAAGACGAGGTTGGGGGAAGATCGCCGCATTAGCTCCCAAGGTATGCGACAGCAATTCATGACTGCCTTCACGGTACTGATTCATTTCTTCGCAGGTTGTATAGCACATTTAATGATAATCCCATACCCCAATTCACCCAAACCTCTCAACGCAAAGGAACCCCTCCCCCGTGGGCCAGAAGCAAAATGCGCCAACAGATCACGTATCCTCCTCTCCGATATCCTCATTCCAGATCTCCGGATACTTGTCTATAAAGTCCTTCATGAGCTGCTTGCACTCGACCAAGTCTAGCACGCGCCGTCAGTGATTCCCTCCCACACTCTCTGCCAGAGAAACAGACCGAGGTTGACGACCTCCACCCCGCGTGACTTCAAGAAGTCCTCCCCGCCCACAAACGTGCTGTTCTCGCCCATCACTACCCGGCTGATGCCGAACAGCACCACCGCGCCGCTGCACATCGTGCACGGGCTCAGGGTCGTATAGATCGTCGCGCCCGCGTATTTCGACGCGGGGAGACGCTGCGTGTGGTTACGCGGTCAGGGATGTATTACTGGGACGGCGGGACAGGGACTGGGCGTACGCCAATGTTGTTCAGGCAGTCTGTCTGCGGGCCGTCAGCTGTGGCTGTAGCTGCGAGGGAGGAAACACACCTCCCCATGCAGGATAGCGCTTTTCTCCTGCACGCGCTTGTTCCTCCCCACGCCAAGCAGCTTCCCCTCCTTGTCGACCTACCCGCACCGCCCACATCAGCGCCTACGCCCCCAACCTGGACACCGAACAACGGAAGACACGCACGAGCGCACCCCCGATCGGCACCCCGCCCTCGCTCGCGCCCAGCCGGGCCTGCGCGAGCGCGTGCTGCATGTTCTCCAGGTCGGAGGCGAGCGGGTGCGCCGCGGGGGCCGTGGGCGCGAAGGGCGTAGTGGGGGGGTGCATTGGCGGCGTGGGAAGGACTCAAGGTGCTGCGGTAGAGAGAGCGAAAATTGTTCAGATGGAGGATGGGATACAGTAACGAGGTGTGCTGCTGCAGCACGATGGAGAGGAGAGGGCTGGCGTCGGACAATGTACTGTATGTACTCTGTCGTCGTGCTGGACCCTGCAGGCGAGCTTCTGGCTCGGAGGAGCCGCACAATCCGAGGGCTGCTACCCCTCCATTCTCCGCAACTCCGAGGCGTTGTCTGCGACCTCGTCAACACTGAAATTTTTACAATCCCACTGTCCTGTCCGTTTCCCGATGTTGGTCTCTTTGCGCAGGGCCCCGAGGTGCGCTAACGACTGCGCTAGCCCCGCACTTCCGGAGGAGTCCGCGGCGCAGGCTGGTCGGCCTCAGGCCTCCCTAGTGACCCTCCGCAGACCATCGCCGGCCTCCGCCCCTACCACGGACAGGGCACGGGCCAGTCAACGCGGGGCGCCGGTCTAGCGCCCAGGGCCCACCTACCGTATCGCCGCGGCAGGATTGACGGAAATTTTGACTGGATCAGGGTGCCCAGTCCCTGACACAAACATCGGGGCGCTGTATCCCAAACTGGCTTATCATGCGGCGTTCCCCACTTTCCGGGGCCTGTTTGCTGCAGTAAATCATTGAGGGATGCCCAGCCTGGCCCTGAATGGGAGTAATGTATGTGGTTCGTGGAAGGGATGTTGCACTTCGGTCCCTAGAGCGCTGGAGATTAGAGCACTCCAACGGGCGTGATGTCAGGCTCCGTCATCCGGAGGCGGATTAATTCCCTAGTGGTGGCTGCAAAAGGAAGCGCCGGTGGGACGCCCGGTTTGCACGTTTGAGGCTGGATCGTCTTGAACACTTCACCTCGACTGGGGATCTGTTTGTGGCAAACGGCGGTGAAGGTGTTGACGTTATAGACCCTTAACAGGCGTCCCCGCACTGATGAGAAGAGAGGCAAGAGTCGACCAGTCAGGCACGGGGAGATAAAGGCAGATGGCGATCGCATGGCCGAGCCACCACCGGTCATCCGCGTCGGAGGCAGAATGGCGCGCTCTGACGGGCGGCGGCGCTGTGCGGAATGTTCCCGGAAGCAAAGTGGAGGAATAGACTTTTTCATGCGTTGCTTATCGGGCGCGGTGGAACGCGATTGGCGATTGGTTTCGAGGCCAGCGAGGGACAGCGCGGCATGCGTCCCACCCTCGGGCGAGCGCTGACGGGAACTGGGTCGCCACACTGCTTGACGTAGCCGGAGGGCGGACAGCGCGGCCGTCTGTGTGGGAGCGCGAGGCCTAGCGTGGTTGAAATTTTGCGCGACAAGGGCATCAGCTTGAATGCACTGATACGCTGCTCATGGATCGTATCTGTGGACATGGAGGAGCGAGTCGCATGCTTGTGGCTTATCGCGAGGCGAGGGGCGGTGAGCGCATGGCGTGGTGTGTGGTGCCCTTGGTCGGGGGATGTGTCCGTGTGTCCGTGCGCCGTGCCACTCCGACTCCCACCCCACCTCCCCCAGCCGGGCCTAGCGCGAGGGAAGAGTGAAGAGGGCCCATCAGACATCGCCTTCAGAACCTACATAATGCGGGCCGTCCACACGGTCCACCTGCCCTTCTTGCCCCTGGCCCCGACCCGCAGTCCCCCCTTCCTTCTCACAGCGACTCGCCGCTGCTTAAAGAGCTCACGCGATACGTAACGACCACTTGACGATCCCAACTCAAGCATGTCTGCCTCCCCCACCTCCGAGGCCCCAGAGAAGGACCTCGAGAAGTCCCAGGCCTACTACCAGGTCCATCATGCCCCCGAGACCATCCAGGAGATCCGGCCCACCACCGGGCCTCTCGCTGCCGTACGTATCATCCGTCGGGAACCGGTGCGACGAAGCCTGACGGAGGTGTCCAATTAGCTGTGGGCGCTCGTCGAGAAGCTCGACAGCTACGGTGTCGAGGTCCGTGGTATTGAGCGCGTAAAGCCAGAAGAGCGCAATCCCAAGCAGAGCGCCTGGGACGCGTGCACCATGTGGATGGCCGCGAACTGCAATGTGCGTTTCGAGCGCAGTCAGCGCGCATATACGCAGCTGACGGGAGTGCTGTATGTGTGCAGATCTCCACCTTCTCGCTCGGTACCCTCGGCACGTCCATCTTCTTCCTCAGCCTGAGAGAGTGCTTCCTCGTGATCCTGTTCTTCAACCTGCTCTCCACCCTCCCCGTCGCCTACTTCTCCACATGGGGCTGCAAGCTCGGCCTCCGCCAGATGACCATCGGCCGCTTCAGCTTCGGCTACTGGACCTCCCTCGTCCCCGTCGTTCTCAACATCATCGCCTGCATCGGCTGGTCGACAATCAACTCCATTGTCGGCGCCTCCGTGCTCCGTGCCGTTACCCCGGATTCAGACCACAACATCCCTGTTGCGGCGGCTATCGTGATCATTGCCATCCTGACGCTCATCGTCTCCCTCTTCGGCTACAAGGTCGTCCACGCATATGAGCGCTACTCCTGGTACCCGGTTGCTGTATGTGTCTCCAACGCGCAATCAAGTAATCCAACTCACCTGGCTCTAGGTCATCTTCATCATCCTCCTCGGCCTCTCCGCAAAGTACATGGTCTCCGGGCCCTACGGCGGCAGCGGCTCGCTCGAGGCTGGCAACATCCTGTCTTTCGGTGCTGCGGTTGTTGGATTCGGTCTGGGCTGGTCCAGTCTTGCGGCCGACTACACCGTCAGCATGCCCGAGACGACTCCTTCGTGGAAGATCTTCTGGCTGACCTACGCCGGCCTGAACATCGTGCGTTCTATTACTCTCTTTTTGCAACGTCCCTCCCTCTGACGCGCGAATTAGCCTTTGATCCTCATCGAGACACTCGGTGCGGCCATGACCACCGTGACTCCCGACGCGTACCAGGAAGCGTTCCTCGACGGCGGCATTGGCGGCCTTATCGGCGCTGGTCTGAGCCCCGCCAAGGGCTTCGGCCAGTTCCTGCTGGTCCTCCTGGCCCTGTCCATCGTCGGGAACAACATCCCCAACATGTACAGCTTGGCGCTGACCGCGCAGGTGCTCGGCCGCTGGGTGCAGATGATCCCCCGTTTCTTCCTCGTCATCGTCGGCACCGTGGTGTACATCATCCTCGCCATTGTCGGTGCCTCGCACTTCGAGGAGTGGCTCGATACCCTCCTGGTCCTCCTCTCCTACTGGCTCGCCATCTACAGCACCATCCTCATCGAGGAGCACTTCATATTCCGCGGCGGCAAGTGGGCCAACTACATGCCCGACGAGTACAACAACGTCAGCATCCTCCCCCTTGGTCTGGCCGCCCTGTTCGCCCTCTGCTGCGGTATCGCCGGTGCCGTCCTTGGCATGGCCACCGTGTGGTACGTCGGTGTCCTCGGGAGGAAGAGTGAGTCGCGTCCAGTCCACGCATTGAGCCGTTCTAACCAAGTACAATAGTCGGCGACCCCGTCTTCGGCGGTGACATCGGGTTCGAGCTGTCCCTGGCGTTCACAGCCATCACCTACCCGCCCGCGCGCTGGCTCGAGAAGCGCCTGACGCCCAACCGCATCGCCTAGACTGGGATCCTCCCGGCGGGTTTCTTTCATATCTTATTTTCCTGTGGCTGTTTTATAGGGTAATCACGAGCGCGAGCCTGGTTGTATAGCTTACTATTGAGGCTGGGAGACAGTAGCCCGACTTCGGTCGGGACAAAACAATGGATCGTGAACATCGTGAAAACTGCACGTGGTAGAGTTTACGTGTGGGAGTGCATTGTCAATGGCTGAGGCGGTGAGAAGCTCCGCTGATGTGCTGGACCAGAAAGATGAATGGCCGTTAATACAGAGGCCTTTGGGAAGTATTTGAGGCCAATTAAGTAAGTGACTTGAGCTGTCATGGTTACCGCTATAGAAGCACATGTCCAGATGATGGCGCATTGTCAGATTCCAGAAGGTAATCAATGCAACTCGAGTGACACCGGACAAAGGGTTCAGCGCGGGACAGACAAAGGTCGCGCAGCGGACACCCCTGGCATGCGGGATGGAAGCCGGCACCTGCGCGGGGGTTCCACTCTTCCGATTGGCTCCCTGTCCACAAAAACCACCGCGGCGGACGGGCACATGGCAGCAAGGCCCCGCTTCCATCTGCGAAGCTCGGCGAGCGCCCCTTCCGGGGCACCACAGCCCAAGGACAAGGGTCCCCTGACTGACGGCCTCCGTGCTTCCCGTGTCCGCATCATGTTCTTTATGCCGTGTCTGTCTGCGCGACTTGAAGGGCCCGAAGGTCTATATAATGCCCGACAATAACGCTCACTGGCCATCAGCAACCTCCCGAGCCCAACGCACCTCCCCAACTCTTGTGCCCCACACCTCTGCCAGAGCGACTATTATCTGCGCCTGCCCTTCGCACAACAACACCCCGCCACACCCAACCCAACCCAACCAACAACAACAACCGAACGATGTCTTCCTTCGGAACGTTCTCCGTCCCCTCCTCCCCGACCTCCAACGCCTTCTACGCCGGAAAGGCAAGGCGCGACTCCTCGGTCCTCATCGACGTCTCCAACGCCATGCGCTCCTCGCAGCCCTCGGGCAAGCAGTCCCCACCCCCTTCCGCAAAAGGCGGCCGCCGCCCCTCCCAGGCATGGGGAAGCATGCAATCATGACTCGCTCGCCCTCCCCCAACCCCCAGGACCACGAGTCAGAGCAAGCTGCCTTCCAGGCGCTACTCTGTGCCTCTCGTCTTCTCCCACTTGCATTCGCATTCGCATTCCCAATCAACCTCATCCGCATCGCAATCAGCATATCAACGCTACTACTTTGGATTCGCACTTCCCTTCCTCGCATGACCATCTCTCTGGATCTCTTGCATCGGGCTGCACGCGCGCCCTCGTCTCTCTGGCATCAACAACTCAGCTCTCGCATCCGCGTCTCTCTCGGCAACGTCTTCATTCGAGCATCCAGCATCCCATACCCACATACAAAAAACCGACGACCTATCCACACCAGCGCATCGCCTGCGCGATCTGGCTATCCTCGGGCGCTCAGCTCTGGCTTACTTCGTTCCATTCGCAAACTCTTCATCTGTTACAACGACAACGCATACAACATCCGCATTGTACATACTGTACATACATCTGCATTCGAGCATAGGGGCATAGAACGCCCTGTGTAGCTATACAATCAAACAATCAATTACTTGCATACGTACTCCATTTACCTTAGTCCCGCAGTGTGATGGCAACAGAAGATTGGAAGCATCGAAACACTCGAAAGCTGGAAACAGGGGTGGTTCCCGAAGCAAGCTGCAGATGATGGTTGACACTGGACCCTTCCCAACAAGGATTGAGATTCCCCGCAGCCCCCCGCCGAAAAATCCGAAACGTTCATGGGCGGTAGAACTTGCTCGCAACTTCGAAGTATGAACGCTCTGATGTATTCAGGATCAGGCCAGCCCTTGGAAGGCGCAACGAGCGGGGCCGTTGGTTTCGCCCTCGAAAAGGGTGTCCTGTTTGAGTACGGCAGTGTGGTCTGAACGACGGTTCGCACGTCTGGTCTGTCACAGATCGTGACAACAAGGGATATCAGCGGAAAGGGCGGGGTCTCGATAATGCCCAAACAAGGTTCAAAGTTTGCTCCAATGGGCGGATCTGGGAGGCGCAGCCTCAGGAGGACACTGCAAAGGGCGATGATCGTGTCGCGTGACTGTGAGACCCTTTGGCCGTTGCCCGCCGAGTGCCGCTGGGTCAGGCTCCGTCCCGCTCCGCGCGCATTGGGCCAATGCCAGTGCCGGCGGTCAGCAGTACGCCCAGCCCCGCTGAGTACTGGGCCGGAGGCAATTTCGGCCGGCCGGCCGGCCGGATTAGCCGTTCCGCTCCCTCATAGCCGAGGGTCGCATAGCCGTAGCCATTAATGACAATATCTTTGCCTCCCTTTCAGGGTTCAACTTCTATTTCGTGACTGTTCGACGGGCGCTAAAGATTCGCACTGAAACAACTCTTGGTCGTCTCTCGTTGTCATATACTTTCGGCCATGAGTCTACTACAGCTTGCGAGGGATATCTGGCGGCTTCGTGAATGGCTTGGCGACTTATCCCTTCACCAACTGGTTACCTTTGTCGGTCTCGGCAGACGTCTTCAAAGCCGAATTGCATGGCAAGGCGTATACACGTTCTTTGACACTGCGCAAGCGCCCAATACGCTACCTCATTCGGCGATCTCATTCTTCAACGCTGCACTAGGTGTCAACACTGCTCAAGTCACTGCATTATGGGAGGCTCTTCGTCATATCATCTGGATACCCACTAAGCCCCACCACGATATCACACCGGCCCTCATTGATGACCACACCCCTTTGGCTGAGCATGGGCATCCGCATGGCTTTGGTATGTCTGTTTCCCGTCACGCATTTGCTGTTTTGTTCCTCATTTCCATTGAAGCTGCCGAAGATTTCTATCCACCCACTCGTGTCTGTACCAACGCGAGATGTCCCCACCAACTCGTTACGGGCTCTCCTAGGCATCTTCAGGCACCCGAAAGGCATCCAGCTGTGCTTTATACGCTTGCGCATGGCGCCTTCAATGTCTATACAACCTCGCTTCGCTGCCTCGCTTGCGGCTCTCGTTACTACCTGAATTACTGTCGACGCGACGATGCAGCCCAGAAGACATGGAGGGTTTACTACAGTGGACTGCCCACTATTGTCCAGTCAGAGTCGCACTTCTTATTCGACATGAAGCTCTGCGAGCTATTCAGGGCTCAAACCGTTCACTCCCAGTACGTTCACCGGCTTTTCTTTCCCAACCTTAGGCCCCTTCTCCCCCGGCAGCCCGAGCTGCATCTCCTTCCCCTCCCCCGGCAGCCCGAGCTGCATCTCCTTCCCCTCCCCCGGCAGCCCGATCCGTGCCTCACCATTGTGCTTCGTACTGAATACATCTCCAGTGCCTCCTTCACTGCTATTGCTCGCATTTACAATGCAGCACTTGCCTCCTCATCCTCGCGTAACCCAACCAATGTTCAAGTTTCCCCGCTTCGCATGGAGCACATTGTCGACCTCTTCAACCTCGTCTCTCTGCTCAAACATCATCATGAGCAACAGTCTTGCTTGCATCTCCCGGAGGCGGCACGAACACAAGTCGAACGATTAGCGCCTGCGATGGAAGAGCGCAACCATTTCATTTATCGCAACAATCAAGAGCAGTGGTTTCACGCCTGCGATATCTGTCGGAAGATGTTTGCTCGAGAAGGACGTGATTGTAAGCTCAAACCCTCTCCCTGAAACCAAGACTCACATGTTGTAGATATGTTGTCAGCTGCTGTCACCGATGGGGTGTCCGTTCGACGGTTTTGTTGTGCAGTACATAACTGCCCGCAACCACTGCCGACCTATCGATCCAGATTCTGCCCAGAGCATGCTGCGATGGAGTCGGTCTGCGCTGTCAAAGATTGTTCTCGCTCCGTCCGATCTGGGAAACAAACATGCGATGCACCTCAACACGCGGAGCTCGAGGAGAATTACCACACCACTGGCCAGTCCTTCGCGCTGCTTCGAAGGTGACTTCTTCAGACACAGAACTACCATCGCGGTCACGTTTCGGAGGAGCGACCCGAGACCCTGCCCGAGAGCCTTCAAACGACAGGAAACACGCACGCCGCACGCGAAGTCCCAGTTCAGCAACAAGCCGATGAACAGGAAGATGATCCTGAACAAGAACAAGAAGACGATGAAGAACAAGAGGCCGAGCAGGAAGAACAACGCCAACATCAGCACGGGGAAGCAGTCCAGGATCTCCCCCAAAGGCGGCCGAAGGCACACTTTGGAAGGAGGCGCACTCACAATGAGCAGCTCGTTGTGAGACCTTGCGGTATCATTCTTGCGCGAGGTACATTCTACGGTGCCGAATCCTTGAGCGGAGTAGCAGTGAGCCACAACCACGACTTGCACTGCTGAATGCGGTTTGACGGACTAACAGGACTTCTTGATTCGCGTCTTTCCGTGGCGGAACTCGTTGCCGAACGTCATATTTTACGACAACAACTGCCAACTCCATCGCTACATGGCCGAGCGACCAACGCTTAAACGGCACTTCGAAGGCACTGCGCTTGTCGTCGATGTTTTCCATTTCAAGTGCAAGCACTCGGAAGCCGACGTTTACTGCAGCACCCATTGCAATGCCATGGCTTATCCTCAGCTCTACGATGCTGCCACTCAGACCTGGACATTCAACTCATCGGCATGCGAACAAACGAACGCCTGGTTGAATAAGTACCGTGGTATTGTTCGTGCCATGTTGCCTGTCCAGTATGAATTCTTTCTTGATGAGGTGATTAAAGAACGAAATCGCTTCTTGGTGAGCGAACTTGAAAACAACAATCATCGACCTCATACTATTCCAGCAAGCGCGCTAGTAGATTGATCGTTGATAGGTTGTTCCATGTAAACAGTTGGATAGGCACTGTAATCAATGATAGTCATCTCCCCCATAGTCATCTTCCCCAGCAGCCCGGGCATCGGCTCCTCCCCCTCCCCCAGCAGCCCAATCTGTGTCCCTTCCCCTCCCCCCCTGACCGCAAGCGTATCTCGTCTCGGGCGAAAAGCTAAGGGTTACTCTCGGGCGTGTTGCACCTCACCGATCTGCGTCACTCTGTTCGCTTGCTAGGCCCCTTATCCCCAATTTAGTATCTCGCACGAGTTTACTTAGTGGACACGTAATGTACAGGGATGATTGCGACGTCCTATGGTATAGAGATGCTGCTGTCTGTCATCCCGAAATATCAGTACATTGATGAGGCGCGGTGCTGAGCACCAGTTCCGCGCTCCATTGCGCTCCGACAATCTCTGTTCCCATCACACTTCTGCGATCTAGTATGCGCGTCGTCGAAGCATAAGGACGGAGCTGCCCAACACCTCTCCTCAGGCATCCTGCAGTTCTGTAACGAAGGAGGCGCGAACATGTTTGATGAAGGTCCAGAACTCTCGAGTGTCGTTCAGCGCGTCAACGAGACGCGGCATAGCGCCTAATGGGGGTTCCGACATGGTCACTGGAGGTCGATGAGCGAGTTGGTTCGAGCATAACCGAAATGTGCAACGGACCTGAGTAATCCTGCTTGGAGAGATCTAGCACAAACGAGAACACTCGGTTCGGCGAGTGCTCATCCAGGCGAATGAATCGGAAAAGTAGAACATCCTCTAAGGACCGAGGGTCAGTGGAAGCAGCGAGCAATGGCGAGATACTAGCCTTTGACACCGGTCACCGAGAACCCCAGCGCGGTCTCATAGAGAGACAGCTCGGGCGACATAGCTTGAGCGCGCTCTTCAAGCACAGCTAGGTCCCGGCTCTTCTCTGTACAAGGTGTTATTGGATATCACTCTGAAAGAGGGCAAGGGACGCGCCTTTCAGTAACCGAGCTATGCGAGTTCGAAGGTCGTTGGTCTCGACGTCTAGCGAGGACGACTGTTCCGTGAGAGATGCCAGCTGCTTCTTAAGAATATAGATGGAAGCTTCCATTTCCTTCGACTCGAGCTTCTCCTTTTCCAGCACTGTCGACATATTAGCCAAGTTTGCAGCCGGCGAGACGATGAACCACACCAGCAATGAGCTCGATCTCGCGCCGCTTTTCCCGTTCGATGGCCTCTTCCATGTCCCGCTTCTTGTCTCCATCTTCCTTCAATCGTGAAGCATGTACCTCCTTGCGCCGAGCAATTTCTTGTTTGCCCTTGTAGACATAGGCGTCAATGGCCGCCTGGAACGCGGCAAGAGAGTGCAGGAGAGGCTTTGGGTGCAAGGCGACGGACGGCTGCGGCGAGTTCAATATGCTGGCAAGAGAGAATCCAGCTACCGCAGGGTGTGTCGCAGTAACGGTAGTCATAGCGTCTGAGGTGCCAATGAGTCGAGATGGCCGTCTTGGATTGTACCACAGCCCGCGAAGCTCGGGCTTGCCTTCTCCTAGCAGCCCGAGCTGCCGCCCTCCCCCTACCGTAGTAGCAGGCCAAGCCGCTTCCCCCCCATTTCCCCCCGCAGGCCGACGTTAGACATCTCCCCTTCGCACAATGTCTCAGGTGCACCTCCTCCTGTCGGCAGGCCGAGAGGCGGCTGCTGCGTGAACCACGCGATCCCTAAATATGCTCAGCATATTTGGGACGAGGCCCTTACACCCCGCTGGGCATCATTCTTTTGCGGCTCCGAGGTTCTCGCATATGCTCAGCATCTCTGGCGACCCTTCGTCGAGCATATCTGGCGACCCTTCGTCGAGCATATCTGGCGACCCGTCGTTGAGCATATCTGGCGACCCGTCGT